>CM069442.1:79251308-79406269 GCA_035610835.1 Ophiura sarsii | reverse complement strand
AATTGAGGGCGCAGCCTTCAACACATCTTAGTACCCCCTAAGGGGGAGGGGGGGGGGGGACTTAAGGAAGGTTTTTTGGAATTTTGAGAGTGCTGTTACTATTGAACTATGACTCAAATGTATATAAAAGTATACATTTTTGGAAAGGAAATGAATCCAAATTTGAAATCAATTTTTAAAATTTTCAATAAAAAGTGCCAAAAAACAACTTTTCCATTTTGTTTCACTTTTTTTCACTTTTTGGTCAAAATTTCAAACTAAATATTAGATAAGGTTAAACAAAAATCGTCCCTAAGTTAATGTCTTTCATCAAGCGATTTGGCCATTTTTACCTCCCAAATTATTTTTGTTAGCTTTGTTCAACAACAAAATGGGTCAAAAAGTGAATTTTGTGATTTTCTCAAATAATTAAAATGTTTGGTCAAAATTGACACCAAATCAAGAACTTCATTGAGTCCCCCATTAAGCTTAAATTTTGAAAATTGAAACTAATACGCTCGAAGCTTTCAAAAAATATTTAGAATATTTGGTGTGGTTCGAGACCAATTATAATGTTGAAACCTATAGAAAAGTGCGCGTGAAGCGCGCACAAAATTTAGTTTAAGAACTAGAATGGTCATGGACAACTTTCCTGAAAGCTTGAAGCCGTCTTGTTAAGCTTGAATACTGAAACATTGAAACTAATACGCGCAATGCGCGCACAAATTGGCACTGCTAACTGGTCCAGTATGACGTTTGTAACGTCCCCCACATACTATTATTATATTTGGTGTGTTTCGAGACCCATTGTTGAAACCTGTAGAAATATTGCGCGCAATGCGCGCCAAAAAATTCAGTTTTTAAACTAAAATGGTCATGGGAAAACTTTCCTAAAGCCATCTTGTTCAACTTGAATAATGAAACATTAAAACAAATACGCGCAAAGCACGTAAAAATGGGCATTTTTAACACTTAAAAGGTCCAGTATGAAGTTGTTAACGTCTCCCACATAATATTTAGAATATTTACGGTGATTTGAGACCCATTATAATGTTGAAACCTGTAGGAAAATGAATGCGAATAGAGCATTTTTTTGAAAATTTGAACTAAAATGGTATAGAAAAAACGTTCCTGAAGCCATCTTGTTAGCTTGAATAATGAAACATTGAAGCTAATACACACAAATTTGCATTTTTAACACTAAAAAGGTCCAGTATAACGTTTTTAACGTCCCCCACATTACAATTATGGGGACGTGACCCCGTACCCCCCCCCCCCCCACCCCCATTTGCGCCGCCTATGCCCAGCCCCACCCTTCCCCCTCCTACCTTACCTTCTTCTCTAAACTTGACTAATATATACCTAACCCTTATCTACAAACATAAAAATGAGGGTTTTTATAGGGTTTTCACAGACGACGCTGGTCACGATTTGCCTAAATTTGCCATTCGTATTGGTTTAACACGTAATCGCGAATACCCATCGAAAATTTTTAAATAACACAATCTTAGGTACAACTAAATTAAATTATCCCAATACCAATGGAGTTGGATAACCAACTCCACTCTAAGAAGAGTCCTTTCTTTTCATTTTGCAAGTTAAATAACAGTTCTTGAACATGACGGGTAATTTTAAATTAGTCACGTGTTTAGCTCGAAATTTCATGTTATACACCTCAATTTTGATTCGAAATGGTAAAAAAGAGACAGAAATATATCAATAATAAATAGCTTACTGCTAACGCTGCTAAACCAAATCCATGGTTATCACTCACTACCAAGAAGAACCCCTTTCCTGACATGACTCTGTATCTCAACAATCAACCAATTGAGCGGGTTTCATCTGCTAAATTCCTGGGGATCTGGATTAATGATAATCTTTCCTGGAACCTTCAGGTCGATCATATTTGCAAGAGAGCTCGCAGAACTATTGGTTTCATCCACAGGGCAGCCGCATTCCACAGTGCCCCTATCAGTACTCGCCGTATCCTTTATCTGGCCCTGGTGCGACCCATTCTGGAATATGGATGCACAACATGGCACCCCTCAACAAATCCCTTACCAACCGCCTTGAGTCATGTCAAATGATTGCCAGTCGGGTGATCCTTCAATCATGGAATGCATCCCATGAAGACCTTCTTTTGAAGTCTGACCTTCCCTTATTATCCAAACGTCGGGACATCGCCGCTCTCTGTCACCTATACAAAATTGTCCATAACTTGTGCTCATCTCCAAATCCTTACAAGCCCCATCCCCGGCCAAATCTCCGTAACCTCCAGGCCCGTCAGATGGGGGGGGGCGACGGTTGCGATCGCCCCCCCTTTGAAAATCTTCCCCGGAAAATTTGTACACAGATGAAAAAATTTCGCGCGCTACGCGCGCATTTCTCTTCCCAAAATGCAATATTCATTGCTACAAGCTTGTTTAGAGCCAAAATGTACCTCGATCGTGCAAAAAATAGGTGCAAATTCGAAAATTTTCGCGCGCTGCGCGCGCATATTTGACTCACAAACTACTTCCGGTAATTCTGTGCGTCGACCAACAAGAAAGGTAAACTATGACACCATAATGGAACAGAAAAATTAGAAAATCAGCGTGTCTCCGACGGAAAAAAAAATAGCTCTATCACTTCCGGTGATTTATTTTTGAAACGCCCCCCCTTTGAAAAAAGTGTCTTACGGGCCTGACCTCAACTCCTGTGCCCTGTACCCTCCTTTTTGCCGGCTGACCTTGTCCCAGAGATCTTTTTATCCATATGTCCCTACTCTTTGGAACTGCCTCCCTGAGAAAATTGTCCAATGTCAATCCATAGCTTCCTTTAAGTCAGTTGTTCACTCCCATCTTTTGTAGCCACTCTTCTACATCCTCATTTTGTTTAGTCCTCCTTGGTCATGTTGGTTATTCATTTCGTTGTCTTTTCGTTGTTGCTTTTGGCTTTCTCTATTTTTTTTGTCTGTCCATTTGTATTTTGTTTGGTGTATTTGGGCATCCCTTCAATTTATTGCTCGTCAATATTGGGTTTTGCCTGGTATCACTGCCGAATGTTATAAATATAAATAAATATATACTTGACGATATTCTAGCCTTATTATAGTTTTATGATTATTGGAGAAATAACGGCATTTAAATAAGTATTAGGTATTTGTTAATTTTTCGCGGGCCATGTATTTACCTTGATGGCCGAGTGGCTAAAGGCGTTTGCTTATTCGTAAAGATTATTTTACCGTGAGTCCAGGGTCACTTTTCTTTTGTCGTTATTTTTGTAACAAATGACGTTGTTTAATCAGTTAAACATTGGAAATTTAATTTATACTATACAAATGTTTTTTCCCTCTGAAATATGAAATTTGAATAAATTGCAATTTAATATCATTATGGTCTCAGATATTTAGAGAAATGTACGGGTTTTCAAGAAGCGCGGCAAATCCCGACAGGTTGTTTTTCGTGTTGCCGGTGTGACCTGGAGTCTTGCCACAATGATTTTTCGTGACCGCATCGTCTGACTTTTCAGAAGCAAATACTCTAGACGCCCTCTCTTGATCACTATCAATTCAGCGCACTACCAAAACCCTATTGTATATTTCACGGACATAAATTATGCTAATGAGCTCATTAAATGACGTCACTCACATCATCGGGTTTTGCCGATGATTGAAATCCGTTGATTGAAATTCTAGGTCGAGTAAAATGATGTTCTTATTTGTTGTCTGTGAGCTTTTCTGATTTTTTTCCCGTATTGGAGTATTTTTTTATTGAAAATAGACAGTTCAAATTAAACGTTGGTTCCAAGTTCAAGTAACAGCACACGTATTAAAGGCGACAGCAAAGGCAATATGCAAGCAACATTTGAGAAAAAACGATGCCCGACTTTGCAAGAAAGTGTACGGGGAAGTGTACGGGTGAACATGACAAACCAAAACAGCCTAGTAAATAATGTCCTCCGTGGCGCAATTGGTTAGCGCGTTCGGCTGTTAACCGAAAGGTTGGTGGTTCGAGTCCAGCCGGGGGCGTTGTTACTTTTTGCATTTAATGCAGATCGACAAATCACAGTAAAAATATAATATTGACAAAATCACAGACCACTTACACAAAAATCGCATCTGCGCATGCTCCTGTCGCGATCGAAATCTACCACGCAAGCAATGAGAGAGTTTTCATAGTGCAGCGCGGTATTGATAAAACCACGCAAGTAGCATATCAATGGATATATCAGACTTCAAGCTTCCAGACAAATATAACAAACAGTTAATTATGCAAATAATATGTTAATTAGTTCATGAATGATTAATGAGGTTTGATTACAAATTGACAACAATTATAACTGTTGATGAATATTGCGATATTTCACATCGTCAAGAACATTAATTCTGTGACTTTTACTCAAATTAGGACAAATTAGCGTACAATAATTAGTTTCTTATACTTGATGCAAAAGTAATCCGAATAATATTTTAATATTTTGGATGATTTTACAGGCATGTGAAGGTTAAATTTATTGTCAAATTTTGTCTTTTTTGGCAACAAAATTACTCATTTTTGATGATAGTTTGATGATAGTCACTATGATGATAGTCAATAATTCATGTTGGAATGGGATACAAGTGACACAATCATCTAAAACTATCACAATATTGTTATTTTTCATGTAAAATATACCTAAATTAATATTGTATTCATTTTTAGGCCAAATCATACCATATGGCAACACGATGCTTGTAGATTAGGGTTAAAGTTAAAGAAAGTCAGGTCAGCTTGACAGAATGTTCTTGATAAATTGTTTGTCTATTGTCTCCACAGATTTACACCCCCCCCCCCCCCCCTCCCGCAAAAACACCACTGATGCTGGGCGGCAGGTATAAAAGACAGAATGCTGAAACGACAAAAAAAGCTGCAAACCATAAAATTGAGACGAGAAGTATCAATGTGGGGAGTTCAGCACTAGTGTAGCTACAACCGAGTACCCAATTCGCAATGCACCCAAACTTAACTTAGTGTTATTGCGCATGTCATTTTATGGAGTCAATTTATAGGCCCTACAGGGCATAGACGGTACCTTTTTACCGTCTATGTGAGACTGATCATTTGATTTGTTACCACACAAAGGTCTTATTAGTGACCCCTTCTGTAGGTTTTTAGTTGAAAGGCAACTTAGCGGTGAACAATAGCGTAGGGTCAATTTATCACAACAACGAACCGCGCTATTTCGAACCGCGCACTTTGGGTACTAACACCGAGTTAAACTCCCGCGGAAATTGAACCGTCGGTTTCAAGAGGGATCTTGAGGTGAAATCAATGTTTTTCATTAATATTAAGGTCTTGAAATACTCCTGATTAGTGGACCTGTCTTGCAAACGTATTGAATCCAGTCTATGACATCTACAAGCAGAGCATTTCACATCGGCATTTTACAAATCCGTAGATATCGAAAATGAAATGCGTCCGAGTAGTGTCTACATTGATATGCCAAACAGCTGTCTTAAACAGCGAAATTACACAATTTTTGTGTATTGAGATAAATGAGGGTTTTAGCAGCTATTATTCTTAAATCGGTTTACGGCGTGACCATTTAAGTACATTAAAAGTCATTTGAAGTGAGAGCAAAATTGGAACCATTGGCATTTTTTCATTTGTCCATTCGTGTGCGATCGGCGTTATATTTTCATTTTTAAACGGATTGCGGGCTATATGCATGAGGAACAAGTTTCGTGGAAATCTTTTTCAACTGACTAACTAAAAGAACTGTGATTTCCTTTTTATTTAACAGAATAAATGAAGTTTTTGCATTATGTGGGTCTAGATACGGAATTGATAAATAGTTTGAATCTTTACAACCATTGTATAGTTTCCCTTGATAGCTTAGTTGGTAGAGCGTTCGTCTTCAGAACAGGAGGTCCGGGGTTCGATCCTGTCGCTGACCACAATGTCATACAATTTTTTTGTTCCGTCGTCAAAATCAATGTTGTTGGTTTTGCTATAAAGTATATTTTTTTTATATTTAATTTATTTATGATTGTTTGGTTGATTTCTTTCATGAGTTAACAGATCCCACCATTCTATAATCCCAAAGCAAGAGGCCTCGATATGCTGCTCGGGAGTGACTTATGCTCGGGATCAGTGACTTGTATTCTAAATATTAAGACGCGACGTGATTACGCGACGGTCCATGGTTTTCATGACAAAAATTAATGTTTTGCTGCATTTACACCTGATTTGCCTCATTATGTGTCATTATGTGTCGTGTGTCTTTTGAAACTATATTATTTGAGTGGGTGAAGGAATAACTTCAGCAGCACAATCCAGGCGGACCATTCGACTGAGCGACATGGCCATAGTGATTGCAGAAGTGTACTGTCAAAAAGGTTCCGAATTTTGATGTTGGCTTATAGCTCAAGATGATATGCCAAACAGCTGTCTTAAACACTCAAAAAAAATCTCAAAGGAGGAATATGAAACATCTTATTATAATCTATCATCCTGTGAACTGATTTTTTACGGCGTTCAAAAATAAGATATTTACGGACATTTTCCACCTGATTTTGACACCGTTTAATCCCGTTCATGTCAATTTTTACTCTGATGTAGCTGCATGTTTTCACACATTTCAGGTAAACTTTACTTTATAAATTAATTCAATGGAAAAAATATTGAATGTGAGGGATATATACTTCAATGTATGTTAATTGATCAACGATCGAATGTCTTGTTTTGATTATATTTCGGCATGAATAAATTCTTCTTATTTTGATCTACGCAATTTTATAAATTCATTTTTTTGTATTCCGCAGGGCGCCCTCGCACTTGATAATTTGGGGTCAACTCGAAGATGCCTTTCAACTATAATTATGGTGATAACTGATGGATGAATTCCAAATTACACAGAAGCCATGTCATGACTCATAAATGTTGCGCAACATGTATCAGAAAACATGTATATAGGCCTATTATTATAACTGCTCGCTTGATATTAAAGGCGAGCAACCACAGTGGGTTATACTAGCCACATCCAGTTCTCTGTGGTGAACTACCAAAGTGGTAGGCCAGCTTTAAGCATGCAACAGGAATATAAGTTTGAACTTCAAGTTTTGCTTAATTCCGACGTACATTTATAAATACAATCATATTATGTATGATTTCTAAAGCATTATTAAACTTTCATGAAGGTCAGGAGGGGTGGGGGTTAAAATGTCGTGGGGGGGGGGGGGGGGGGCGGTAGCTACTAATACTAAATAGGATCATATGATGCCATGATAACTCTCAATCACTTTACCTGTAGAATTACGGGCGGGTCTCAAGGAGGGCTAATTCCGGGCTAATTGGGGGTGGGTGGGGTTCGGGTTGTGTGCGGGATTCCTCACTCTCCAGTCAATTCTGGTGTTTTTCCCTTCAATTTCTGTCGTTTCTGCATACCTGCCGCTGATGCCGCCATCCACTAAGCATTAATTTAGGCCTAATTATTAATGTTGCCCGGATAGAAAAAGGCCTCTCAATATGATATTTAACGGATTCCTAGAGATTTTTAGTCAACTGCAAGCCTTTGCCATGGTTATGGTATTATGTATAGAGACAATCAAATGTGTGTGTTATTAGCAGGAAGTTTGGTGACAGATAGCAGGACTACTACTACTTAATAGGCTATACTATAAATAACTTACCGTGTAGTTGCGATGAACCGAAAGCTGCCATTAGGATAACGCACACAATCACCAAAATAATGTTATTGATCTTCATTTTCAGAACCGTTTTAAGGCCTATGGCCTGATGATTATTCAAAATATTGCCGAGCATACCGAGTATGCTTTTGGCCAATTGAATGAAATATTGGGCAGCCTTTCAATAGTATTGTAATTGTATCAGTGGCCATGAGCATAACGAAACAACGGGAAGGATAGCTGGATTAGTACTTAAAGTGAGTACATTTGGCCTTTATCTTGTTATATATTAGGATTTTCAGGGTGTCTTAATATAAATAGGTTATTATATATAACTTCACTTTGAATAATTCATTATGCAATAATATCCATGCCTCCAAGCCACAATGATTCGGGCAAATGCAAACGTTGAATTTGTATTCTGATGGGCTATTTTGTCATAACTAATATAAAAAGGGACCAACCAAAGCTGATACTAAAGAACGGAACACAAATAATTTGAGAGCTATTCAGGTCCTAAGGTTTATGCATCAATCACACGGCAGAGTGTCTCGTTAAAACTATAGAATGACGTATACGCTATATTCCACCGAATAATTGATACAAACCGGGGACCTCAAGTACGAACTACACTTGTCTTGCTTTCTGTAGCCTCTGGAATGGTTACCGTATAGGCTTCTGTTTATATTAGGTATCGAAAGTTTCTTATAGCCCAATAGGCCTACTCTGTGTTTTGATTAAGGACATTCAGTATTATATACACTGGGACTGTCCATTTGTTTTACACCGGCTACACTAGCCGGCGGTAGGCTAGGCCGCTATTATTCCTGTAATGCCTGCAACAGGCCCAAGCCAAATTACAGGCCTATTATTAGTGCTCCCCTTTTCCCTATCTCCACCAGCACCGTGACCGTTATACGCTCATGGGCTTAGTTGTATTAGTCTTCGTACCTGAATCAATGTTATTCAATGCAGTTCAATGTTTGAGAATAGTCTACTTAAAATGTTTGGGGCCGGGTTGGGTATCCCTTCTTAATCATTGCGCATGTTAATCCTTTAAAATAGTTATTAGTGCAACTATTTGATCACCCTATATTATTAGGCCTTATATAGGTTGAACGTCATGTCGCCACAAAAACAGGATCCTCCATCGGATGTTTTAAAAGCAATTGGCCTTGGTACATATATATACAAGGAAATAATCTGCCGCGACGACTTGTCATAATTATTACGAAGCCAGGTGTAGTGTAAGTGGGACACGGTATTTCAAAAGCTTTTAAGCAGATAGCATCCCCGTAAAAATACAAAATGCATGTGGCATTGGTTATATATGGTTTACTATACTTAAAGGAATGGAACATATCATTCATTTTATAAAGTCGGACATAAAGTAACGCTTTTGGAAGCTTTTCAAGATTTTACTATTGTCGCTTTGCGATGATTCAAAGTAATTTTAAACTTTTTTCTGATCTTTTGTTGTTGAGTTGGATAGTCATGATTTGAACAGTTTGTATTCTTCACAGGCTATGATGATGAATATATTACTACGGATATTTTTTAAAGCATGGAACCAATTAGCCATGTAAATAATAGTATAAAGAAACTCATACCAACTAAAATGTGTGGGGGGTGTGTGTGTGTGTGGGGGGGGGGGGGGGGGGGGGGGGTGGTACTATACTATACAGGAAATCGCGGGCGTTGAATTTCCCTGCTTATCGCGAGTTTCCTAAGCCTATTGCATTACAGTTGAAAAACCTAGGAAAAGTGATTCTTTTTTCGTAAGCCAGATTAAGAAGACTATTTACAGGTTGTTCCGAAGGTCTGTATGTAACGTCAAGTTCTAAAATCTAACCTGGGGCCTTTTATGAAAATAAACTAATGGATTCAGCTTACAAATAATCATTTTTCTTCAAATGCATCTTAACTTATATGCAATAGGCCCCATATTCTTTAACTGTCTTTTAATAAAATACTCTAATAACGTCCTACATATGCTGACATTTACTGATGAAGTTTCTGTGTAAACTAAAATTGTAAGCGTCAAAACATTCTCAATTAATGTGAGGCAGGCTTGAATTGTTAAAGAAAAAATAACAGAGTTTGCCTCAGTTTGCCAAAATGTTCGTTGATGGTGTGGTAGGGTATTATGTGTGGTGGAGTTTCTTGGTCCAACCTCATGACATTAGATCAGATTCTGTGACTGATATAGAATGGTTGTTCTGTTTTTTTGTGCGTTTAGATCTGATCTGTTGATATAAATATGAAGCTTAAATATGAAGCTGTTCTGTTTTTTTTGTGAGTTTAGATCTTTCATTGAATAAGCGCGTTATATGGTTATAAACTCTAGTATATAGGGGTGTATATGTATATGTATGTATATATATTAGGAAGCATTGAACTACAACCAGAGATGGGAGCAGCAACAAACAAATAGCAACCCCACCCCCCAAATCGTATGATGATACAATTGATTCACGACATTTGTTAGCTACATTTTGATACCTCGCTTACTCGAACACTATGAATAGTACCAAATATCACAATTTTTACTGATTACGCCATACTGCATTGCATGGCAAGAAGTATCGACCAGATATCTGTTGACTGTTTAGGCCGCTAATTCAAATCTTGGCATGCATGCAACTGAAAGATCTTTCGAAAACGTTGTAAATCTTCATTTAGCTAGCAACATTCTTCAAAATTATATATTAATTATATTGTCAGAAATTATGGCCTCTCTTAATGAGGGTTGAATTTATTTAGCTGTGTTCATTAAGAGGGGACTTAAGGAAGTTTTTTGTTGAATCTTGTTAGTGCTGTAATTATTGAACCATGACTCAAATGTATATAAAAGTATACATTTTTGGAAAGGAAATGGATCAGAGAATCCAAATTTGGCATCAATTTTGACCAAAAATGTTGATTTTTTGAGAAAATCACAAAAAATCACTTTTTTGACCCAATTTTTTTGAACAAAGCTAACAAACATAATTTTGAGTTAAAAATGCCCAAATCACTTGATGATGATGTTAAGACACTACTGGAGGGACGAATTTTTTTTTTATAAATCTAATCCAATATTTTTTGAAATTTTGACAAAAAAAGTGTAAAAAAAAATTAAAATCCATTTTTTCACGTTTTTTGGCACTTTTTGGTCAAAATTTTCAAAAATATTAGATTAGGTTTTTTAAAAAAAAAATCGTCCCTTCATTAGTGTCTTAACATCATTATAAAGTGATTTGGCCATTTTTTACTCAAAATTATTTTTTGTTAGCTTTGTTCAAAAAAATGTGGGTCAAAAAGTGAATTTTGTGATTTTCTCAAAAAATCTACTTTTTTGGTCAAAATTGACGCCAAATTTGGATTCTCTGATCCATTTCCTTTCCAAAAATGTATACTTTTATACACATTTGATTAATAGTTCAATAATTACAGCACTCACAAAATTCAAAAAATCAAATCAAAAACTTCCTTAAGTCCCCCCTTAAGGCTGTTTGGTCAGAAGAAAGACAGATGGGGGGGGGGGGGGGGGGTATACTTTAATGTCAAATGTCCCCCTTAACACCTTGAAACCCTTACTTGGTACCAGGGGTGTAGCTAGGTTCTTCATATGATTGGAGGGGGGGGGGGGGGGGGGATGGGAGGTGGTAGTCAAAAAATAAAAGTCCACTTACAAGGACTTTACCAGGCTGTTGACTTTTGAGAATTGCTGGGAGTCAGAAACTTGAGAACGGATGACATGTGGCATTCCCCAAGCGGTGTGGACAATCGAGCTCGAGACACCGACAGTGCCAATCTCAGACAACTGAATTTTTTTTTCTTCTTTTTTTCTTTTTTTTTGGAAGGGGGGTGTGATTGTTTCTGATTACACCACTGGTACAGTCCACAAACAAACTTTACATTAGTAATCCTTCTCATAGGAACACCGTGAAAAGAGTCATTATTAAAGACAAAAGTAATACCAACACTCTTGATGATAAGTTGAGTAATTTTCCATAATATTATTATTTTATTCAACTCTCTAAGGCAACATGCTTCTCTCTATCTCTTGCCTCCTGACACACGAAACATATTATTAAGTCACATCATTTATTACAATTATATCCTTGAATATAATATTTAAACTGGGAAAGATGACTTGCACAAAGATATCTTGATTAAGACATCAAGAATAAAAACAAGTACACAATACAGAAGGGACAGTTTACTTGCACTATTGTCTTAAACACATTACTGAGATGAATTTCACTAGCACCAAAATATAGTAATAGATGATTTCAAGATATTGTATCCTTCACAATCAAATTGTTATTTTAAAGTTACATTTTATTCCTGTCAAAATCAACCTTCGACATCACGCTTCACATTGTTCCTATACTATCGGGCTACCATGCTGCATACCATAATGTAGCCCATGCTGCATACTTTCTGATTTGCTAAACACAGGAACAAACATGACTTGAAACCAAAAATTTGAATCAGCACCATACTTCGGTGGAAGATGCATTAGCACAAGGCGCACAAAACCAGGACGCCAGATCTTTGATACCGTTGCCATGATAACCTTGAATTAATTGATCAGGTAATTTTGCTCCATAATTCAAATTTTGGTAAGCAAGTTAAATTCTGGCTTCATGATTCTAATTATATGAATAAAATTTAGAATGAAATTTTCAACTCGGGCTAAAGCCAATCAGAAAGCGTACATGGTTAATGATGCATCGAACAGAATAGTATGTAGCATCCTATTATGACATCTGAATCATCTATACATTATGGAATAATAATATCAAGAAAGAGATTGGTATTTCATTTATCTCTTATTAGCATAACATTGTACTTGAAATAATTAATAAACATTTATGGAGAATAGCAGCCATTTTTCTACACCCCCTTCCTGCAAAACAATGACTAAAACAATTTGCTTACAATAGTTTTTATGATATGATAGTCAACCATGATCAGATACAATCCTACATGTTATACTACAACACATACATATAAACCTTGAATGTCCTGTTAGACAATAAATACAAATACTATCAAAAATATCAATGCAAATATTTCCATTACCATGGCAAACTTGACATATATGTTGTTCCCTTCAAACACTATATAAAAATAGTTGAATATTTGTTTACATTTAATATTTTCATAATCTGATTTTCACCTTGTTCATTTGTTTTTGTTCAATATCTGAGGGAAATGTTTGTTGATTAAGTTTGGCTCAAATTTGAGATGTACAAACAGTTATCCGTTCTATACAATTCATACAAATACATATAAAATATTAAGACATGTGAGCCTATAGATCTACACACCATGTAAATATTCCATTCTACTCAGTTTGGGCATCTGTCATACCGCTTCGTTTGGGTGGACCTATCACTGAAATAAGCACTAAAATAAATGCAAAATCTAGTAAATGCACCACAGAGTAGGGGTTTCTACGAGTTGTTATATTTGTTCAGACTGCCCCCCCCCCCCACCCCATGTTTGGAAATATAGCCCAACTGGTGAGGACTGCTTAAATAAAAGAATGACAGAGGTAGCACATTAGATAGAAATAAATACAATAATACAAAATTACTATAAACACATTGTGTGAACAAATACTGTGTATCAAACAAACACATACATCTAAAATATACAAAAATGTAGTTCAATAATAAATAACTTATACTACATCAATACAAATGCTCATACGTACATGTATTATAATACACTTTAGTCAAACACTATACAACATATTAACAAATATGTGAAATACAAATATGTAGCACAATTTATTTTAGCACTTGTTATGCACATTATAAAGAATAAATAATACTCTTTATTTGACATCCTTTAATTTGATTGCTTTCTGAATCAAACAATATTCTATTGTATTCATAATTTATAATTGTTAACATAGCCTACATAAACCTTCATAGAAGGCCTGATATATTTGAGATGAAATTTAGCAGGGGATGTACGAAATATAAATTGTATAGCCAACCAATCAATCCAACTATTAACCCAATGATTTCATAACATTTTTGTATACAATAGGGTACACAACTGGATAATCTTTAGCAATTTCTTTAGATCATGATAAATGATAATGTGAATGCTTTACTGCTATGCAAACACTCTTACAGTGCAGTTTAAAACATGAACATTATAGTTGTCTAATATCTTATACACCAAATGAGGCTACAAATTGCCTCTGAGAAAATATCAGCAAGATATTAAGTTCATTAAAATGTTGACAGAATTGGACGTTGAAGTTGACCCCAAGCAATTATTCAAAATCAGACCTACCCTTACCAAGTACACAACTTTTATATGTTAAGTGAAATATGGGCCTGGCCGCAAGGCTGAAAATGATCTATGCGAAGCTGAATAATAAGCAACAAAAGACGGATGAGACTCTCCTAGATCTTGCATAAGATATCTAACAGATAGCACCACCGGGCTACTCCGAAGACTATGTATCATTTGTAGAAAGACTTACCACCAGTCATTTTAAGGATGCATTTATAGAAAGGAAGGCGAGGGTGGCCATTCATGGGCAAAATCCTGCTACTCTTGAAGAAGCGCTAAATGCTGCCATTGATGTTGATAATTAGCTCAAAGTGGAAACAGAGAGGAAACAAGTAGCGGTATGCAGAGTAGGGAAGATGAACGAGCCTCAGCTCCAACTGTTTCAAAGTGTTTAAAAGCAAGATATACCAACTGCTAACAATAAAGACCAGTGGTACACAGTGGTAAACTATTATTACACAATATCCAGAACAACAGATTCTTCCTGCTGAATAAGTGTCCACCATCTCCAGCCATAACATCAATGCAGGAGGACGATTTGGGACAAGGTTCACCGAACTCTATTACCAAGATCATCTATATGTAGCAGGAGGCATTCACAATAACGGTGACCCCTATCAAAACATACGCCCATATAGGCAACATCACTTACTGACATTGTGCTATAAGTAAAGTGGTGAACTTGTCTAGTTCGCTATCTTCTTTAAAGTTCTTACTACTTTTTAAAAATATTTTTGTCCCTGATGAAGGGGGATAGATATCCACTTCAAACGTTGGTCTTTATTGTTACGTTAAATGTTGTTGTTTTATTGTTATTGCTTGTCCCAGTGCATTTCTGTGTGTTATTGTTATTGCCTGTTTTATCCATGCATGCCCGGCTCTATGTTCTACGCTAAAAGAAGAGAGCTGGTGATTCATCCTTCCTGGAGGCAACTGCCAAATTATGGAATGAGCTCCCAGTACATCTGAGGGAATCTGTTTTCTTGCCTGCCTTCAGACGTGCACTTACAACTTATTTGTTTCCAACATAATTTGTAGAGCGCTTTATAAAGGCTTTGAATTATGCCTGCTCCTGGAGGCAAAATTGAATTTGAACTGGATTTAAGGTTCCATACAAGTGCCTTATACTTATGCCATGAAGCACTTATATAGGTAATGTGACATCAACAGGACAACCAGGAGAAAAAATAATGCATGAAGAAGGAACTTCATAAGTACATGGTGCCTCAAATATATACTTTTAATCCAAATGAGCAAGACCTTATTCTTGGGGGCATGGCTATATATTATATGTGCAATATCAAGTTTGCAACGTTCTGTAGACGAAATGGCTATTTTCTGGAATCTTTTGACTAAGCGAAAAAGGGCCAAGACTTTAAAAAGTGACAGGACATTCACTGTCCGCACTGCCTCCTCCACCAGACAGATTACATGGTGCAGTTGAACACGACCATCGATATGCAATAAATTGCAATTGTTTGGAATGGTGTACCTGCCTAGGATGCTATGAAAATCAAAAGGACATCAACACACTTCAGAATCAAACAACTGAGCTGAAGAACTAAAACAATTGCTTGAAAGGTAAACTAGCAACAACGCACGGGGAAACACCATATGCAATTATTAACGCACTGAAGACTGACCAGTAAAGAATGTGACTGGATTCAAATCCAAGCAAGCATTTGAGAACTTGTACAGACTTGTTGAGCATGCAGCCAAGAAGATGGACTATTGGAGGTGTAAAACAAACCAAAGTTGTATCGACAAAAGTGAAGAGGAACTTCAAACCAAATCCGCCAATCCAACCTATGCCGCCAATCCAACCTATAACCCTAACCCTACTACACCACACAGCAACACCAGCCTATTTTTATTGAAATATTCATCAGCACATGCTCTGAGATATTCAACACAGGGATCAAATTCCTTGCTAGAGAACCTATGCCTCTTATTTACTGGCCAGACAAGATATATTATTAGAACCAGACAACCAACTCAGATTGGAGTGAGTTACCCTAATCTCAGAGTGATTCTTGACTGCACAAAGATATTTATTGAAAGATCAAGACATATTTAGCTTCAAGCACTTACTTGGTTAGACTATAAGAAACACAATACTGCCAATGTTCTTAGGTATTATCACGCTCGAATGCACTGTGTTGTTGCCGCCAATCCAACCTATAACCCTAACCCTACTACACCACACAGCAACAACACGGCCAGCCTATTTTTATTGAAATATTCATCAGTACATGCTCTGAGATATTCAACACATGGATCAAATTCCTTGCTAGAGAACTTATGCCGCTTATTTACTGGCCAGACAAGATATATTATTAGAACCAGACAACCAACTCAGATTGGAGTGAGTTGCCCTAATCTCAGAGTGATTCTAGACTGCACAGAGATCTTTATTGAAAGATCAAGACATCTTTAGCTTCAAGCACTTACTTGGTTAGACTACAAGAAACACAATACTGCCAATGTTCTTAGGTATTATCACACTCGAATGCACTGTGTTGTTGCCGCCAATCCAACTTATGCCCCTAACCCTACTACACCACACAGCAATAAACAACACGGCCAGCATATTTTTATTGAAATATTCATCAGCACATGCTCTGAGAACGAGAACGCAACAACACGGCCAGCCTATTTCTATTGAAATATTCATCAGCACATGCTCTGAGATATTCAACACATGGATAATATTCCTTGCAAGAGAACGCAACAACATGGCCAGCCTATTTCTATTGAAATATTCATCAGCACATGCTCTGAGATATTCAACACATGGATAATATTCCTTGCAAGAGAATGCAACAACACGACCAGCCTATTTCTATTGAAATATTCATCAGCACATGCTCTGAGATATTCAACACATGGATAATATTCCTTGCAAGAGAATGCAACAATACGGCCAGCCTATTTCTATTGAAATATTCATCAGCACATGCTCTGAGATATTCAACACATGTATAATATTCCTTGCAAGAGAATGCAACAACACGGCCAGCATATTTCTATTGAAATATTCATCAGCACATGTTCTGAGATATTCAACACATGGATCAAATTCCTTGCTAGAGAACTTATGCCGCTTATTTACTGGCCAGAAAGATATATTATTAGAACCAGACAACCAACTCAGATTGGAGTGAGTTACCCTAATCTCAGAGTGATTCTTGACTGCACAAAGATCTTTATTGAAAGATCAAGACACCTTTAGCTTCAAGCACTTACTTGGTTAGACTATAAGAAAACACAATACTGCCAATGTTCTTAGGTATTATCACACTTGAATGCACTGTGTTGTTGCCGCCAATCCAACCTATAACCGTAACCATACTACACCACACAGCAACAACACGGCCAGCCTATTTTTATTGAAATATTCATCAGCACATGCTCTGAGATATTCAACACATGGATCAAATTCCTTGCTAGAGAACTTATGCCGCTTATTTACAGGCCAAACAAGAGATATTATTAGAACCAGACAACCAACTCAGATTGGATTGAGTTGTCCCAATCTCAGAGTGATTCTAGACTGCACAGATCAAGACATCTTTAACTTCAAGCACTTACTTGGTTAGACTATAAGAAACACAACACTGCAAAAGTTCTTGTAGGGACTGCCCCAAATGGCTTGATTATCTTTGTATCAAAGACGTGGGGTGGCAGGACATCAGACTGTCACATCGTTCAGACAAGCAACCACTTAAAGAAATTGGATGCAGAAGACAAGGTGATGGTAGGCAGAGGTTTTCCCATACATAAATCCGGAAGTGAGATTTTGATTAGACCTATTTTTGTTACGATTAAGAATGTAATAATCTTATTCTGTAATGTGCAAGTGCAAGGTATGATGGGACAGGTTGACCGGGCCGTGAATATTCCTTGTATAACCCTGGCTCAATATTGAGGCAATGGATGGTGATATTAATAATTCAATAAACACTATATATTTAATAACCCAGGAAGTAAAGAATGTGACTGGAATCAAATCCAAGCAAGCATTTGAGAACTTATACAGACAAGATGGACTACCGTATTGGGGGTGTAAAACAAATCAAAGTTGTATCAACAAAAGTGAAGAGGAACTTTTAACCAAATCCCCAAGGTGCCTGCTACGAAAAAGGAAGCTGCCTTTGAAACATGAGTTACGCCTTGTCTAAATGCCTTGTCTAAATGTCTAAACAGTAAGACACGTTTGTCTAAATGTCTAAACAGCAAGATATGTTTGATTGGAGTGGAGACGTATAAATGATCTTTGTAACGCAAAAACAGTACATTTCCACCATTGTAAAGAAGCTATTAATCATTAAAAGAATACGAAACATACTACTAGGTATAAAAAGTTTCAGAAAGAGTTCTGTCAAATAATAACAAGAGATGGCAATGGTTGCAGAATGGACAACCCCAGCCAAGATCAGCACAACGTTTGTATGGATCCTGATAACAAGGCAATGACAACGCTATGGTACCAGGAAGCATGGAACAAGGTTAATGAGGAAGAAGGGTATTTGCATATTGTATTTTACCAGACGTTCGCTCAACTTCAATGACAATTCTATGATATTAACATCGCCCTTGCGCTTATAATCACTCAACGTATGGTGATAGAAAGCGGATGCAGCTTGAATATCAGATCTCTGGTTGTCTAGTTCTGATTATAATAAAATTTCAAGTCAGCTTGGGGTAAAGTAGAACGACTGGAACGGAGACTGAAGGAAGGCTCAAGAAATTGTGTGTAAGACTTAGACGACCATTTGTGACATGGCACCACAAAACAGGTGGAAAGTCGCGGCAACGGGGAATTCTAAAATAGCAGTATGTATTGTTATGTTAAGAGTATTACCAGCCATGCCAGGCTATTTATTTTATAATCCCGCTATAAATAAAAGGGGGTTTGGTCCATACTTACAACAAACGGCAAACATCAATAACATGATATCCTAGCTCAATTCAGCAACATCTTCGCCGCGACTTTCCGCCTGTTTTGTGGTGCCATGTCACATTTAAGGATTATGATATCATGCTGTAAATATAACTTGCCTGTCTATATAACATGGTTTATGAAATAACTATTTGTGATTGCTACAAAACTTTGCTAGATATGGCTAGACTATGGTGTGGATGAAGCCGGTAATTGGGACATGTCATATTATCATGCAGAGACCTTTTGTGTTAAAAAGACGTAAAGGTCGAACACAACAAATTTGCCGCGGATGTGAATGGAAGAACTTAACTTGAAATATCACACTATGAAAGATTTGAAAGGTGGGACAAGCATACAAATAGTTTTATCCATAGCTGGGGTAATAGGTATTATCACACTATAATGCACTGTGTTGTTGCCGCCGATCCAACCTATAACCCTTACTCTACTACACCACACAGCAACAACACAGCCAGCCTATTTTTATTGAAATATTCATCAGCACATGCTCTGAGATATTCAACACATGGATCAAGTTCCTTGCTAGAGAACTTATGCCGCTTATTTACTGGCCAGACAAGAGATATTTTATAAGAACCAGAAAACCAACTCAGATTGGAGTGAGTTGCCCTAATTTCAGAGTGATTCTTGACTGCACAAAGATCTTTATTGAAAGATCAAGACATCTTAAGCTTCCCGCCTGTCGAAGAGGAGGAGGACAATTATTATGATCACAATGATGATTCAGAAAAATTCCAGGCAGAATCACCACTCGCCCTGGAACGACGCCGCCTCGAGGAGGAAAACGAACAAATTCAATTGGAACTCTTAAGGCACAAAAATGCTAAACTCAGACAAGAGTTAATACAACAGCAACATAAGCAAGATGATCAGCAGGATCAATCACACGCCCAACCACAGGACATGTTACGCCAGATGGAACATTTACCATGAATTCCCGACTATGACTACGCAATAACCAAGGCAGCAACGCATTGGCATGAATGGTAAGGATCCACTCAGAATCATAGACTTTCTGGATTTTGAAACTGTGGCCGATAATGAAGCAAAAAAGGATCCCAGAACACTAGACTCAGTGTCCATTTCCGAATGGAATGTGGCAAATATTTGCATTATGTATTTTTTATTGGAAGGTGGAAAATTAGTGCATGAGGCATGTCCTGGTAAAGGGGGTACACTAGATGCATACATGTGTTATACTGTCAAGATCATGGAATATGCAGGCCAGTTCCCATGGAGGAGTGTGTTAAGATATGACCAGGCATTCCGCCACAAACATGCTAGAGGACTCCTTACATGGGAAGATGATAACCAGCACCTGGTGACAGTTCATCTAGTGTCCCCTCTTCACCAGCAAAAGGCATCAATAACCCGCCAAAAGAGCAAGCGCCCACCAACAGGTAAGCCTATTTGCCAGATGTATAACTATCCAGGGGGGGGGGGGGGGGGGAGGTGTACATGGTCTGGCCCAGGGGGTGCTCCTACATTCACAAATATAATGTCCCAGGTTGTGCACAACAGCATCCAGCACATATGCACGATGTGCATGTAGGTACACAATATGGTCAGTCCCAACCTAATGCAAGTCAGGAATGACTTATTTCCACATATGCACGGTGTGCACGTAGGTACACAATATAGTCAGTCAGTCCCAACCTAATGCAAGTCGGGAATGACATGTTTCGTAGCTGTTAAACAAAGAGCAATGGTATCATGAACTATCTGATGACCCTGATAGAGAGTTTCTTTTAGATGGTATATATAATGGTTTTAATATTGTCCCCCAAGGCACTGAATTGCAACCAGCATATAAGCCTAATCATAAATTTAAACAGAAAACATGCAGTATAAAGGTTCTCAGAAAAGATAATACCAATAACCAATTCATAACAGAAGAGGGAACTAGGAAAAAATGAAAGGTATAAACAATATGCATGGTTCAAAAGAAAGACCCGTAATATATGTGGTTGTATACCTGTCCTTTGTGTATTCCAGTACAATGGCCTGTAGCAGTGATGCCATGTATCAAATGAAAGCATTTGTGGATCAAGAAGTTTAAACAGAAAGCATTGTAGTATAAAGGTTCTCATAAAAGATAATACCAATAACAAATTCATGACGGAAGAAGAGGGAACTAGGAAAGAATGGGAGGTATAAACAATATGCATGGTTCAAAGGTTAGACCCATAATATCTGTGGTTGTATACCTACACTTTGTGTATCCCGATACAATGGCCTTGAGGGGTGATCATGCCATGGATAGAATGAAGGAATTGTGGGACCAAGAAGTGTATTTAAACAGAAGAAATGTAGTAGTATAACAATCTTAATGACATTATATCTCAATGAACAAAAGTTGCACAACAGTATAAAAACACATCAAGTCAAGTTGAAAACTTTCCACGCAAGAAGTGACTTCAAACGAAGTACAGTGTGTGGATAATCAACTTCAAGAAAATTGCTTTACCAATGTGAAGAATCTGCTACACTTTCTGTTGTACGTGTTTCCTTTCATAGTGGATATCTTGGCGATAAATTAATTTGGACTCAAAATATTTCTGAACAATACTTGCAAAAATCAAATAGAAGTAATTAGAGACAAGCAATGTTTCATGACATATTCAACTTCCTTTGACAAGAAGTACAATTTAATGAGTGCTGACAGCATGCAGGCAGCGCATATTTATGATGTGGTCGTTAATGTAATGATGGTGACATATGAATGGCTAGTTAATTGTTTGAATTATGATCTCAATAATTGCGCATGAATGACCTTACACTTGTTTGAACTTCAACACTTTGACCGGATGCACAGTCCACATACTTTATTTTCTTGTAAGGATAATCACACCAGTTGACTACAATCGACACCACGCACATCTGTATTGTGAGTCTCACTCATCTTCTTTTGAAAATGGTATTCCACAGGCCTTTACCGGCAAAGAATCGGGCGTACGCAAGATTTCTAAGATCTTGTGGTAATCTGTCAATACATAAAATAAGCAGATTGTGCAACATGTCACACAGCAGTGTGGTAAGATGTTCAGAATCAGATTTGCCCGGACGTTTTAAACCTGAAAATAGACGTTGACTTGATATTCATTCACAAGAAGTACAAAGATCGGGAGGTCGGAAGAGAAGCTTTTGACTCGTACAGAACGTTATATGCTGCGTGAGCTAAGAAAATTAAGAAGATCGGAGGGGACGTTTGCGATTGCTCGTCTAATGACTGTTACAGGAATTTCACAAGCAGATGTTACCATCCGGACAGTGAACAATGTTTTACACAGACATGGATATGGCTTTTACCAAATGAGACAGAAAGGCCCTTTGTGTATCCCAGTACAATGGCCTGTAGTGATCATGTCATGGACAGAATGAACGAATTGTGGGACCAAGAAGTGTCAACAGAAGACATGCAGTATAAAAGTTCTCAGAAAAGATAATACCAATATACCAATTCATAGTGAGGGAACTAGGAAAGAGTAGAAGATACAAACAATATGCATGGTTCAAAGGAAAGACCCGTAATATATATGGTTGTATACCTGTCCTTTGTGTATCCCGGTACAATGGTCTGTAGGGGTGATGTCATGTATCAAATGAAGGCATTATGGAATCAAGAAGTTTAAACAGAAACATGTAGTATAAAAGTTCATGTCATGGATGGAATGAAAGCATCTTGGGACCAAGAAGTGTAAACAGAAGACATGCAGTATAAAAGTTCTCAGAAAAAATAATCCCAATAAATTATTCATATTGGAAGAAGAGGGGACTGGGAAAGAATGGAAGGTACAAACAATATGCATGGTTCAAAGGTTAGACCCAAAATATCTGTAGTTGTATACCTGCACTTTGTGTATCCCAGTACAATGGCCTGTAGGGGTGATCATGTCATGGACAGAATGAACGAATTGTGGGACCAAGAAGTATCAACAGAAGACAAGCAGTATAAAAGTTCTCAGAAAAGATAAAACCAATAAACCTTACTGGTGGGTGGGATGTGGCTATAAGCCCAATACTATTGAATCTCAAGATGTATTAGAGGAACAAAGTTTGGAAGAAGAAACAGCCCAAGCTCGAAAAGAAAATGATTCCGACATCCGTGAAGAAGACCGTCCAGGAACATCTGCCTAAACAGAAGATCGTTCAGGCAACTCTGAACCCGACGTCTGCGAAGAAGACCGTCCAGGAACATCTGTTCAGGAACATCCGCCCAAACAGAAGATCGTTCAGGCGACTCTGAACCTGACGTCCGCGAAGAAGACCATCCAGGAACATCCGAAACAGAAGATCTTTCAGGCGACTCTGAAGATGAGCAATTTCAAGAGATGGATGATACCGATGACATAACAGACACAATTCAGAGAGGAAGAAAGAGGATAAGGAATGAATCCAACTGGATTCGAAACATTAAGAAGCGTGCACGAATCAGTGGACAAGAACATGTTACACAAAAAGTGAAACACGTTCCGAAAAAAGAACCACTGGCCGTAGCATGTAGATGTCGTTTCAAATGCAGAGAGAAGTTCTCTGAAGAGACGCGATCAACCATTTGCGATGTGTTCTATGCTACTGGTGACATTTCCCGGCAAAAGGATTTCATAATATCCTAAGTTAAAGTAGTTCCTGTTAAACGTCGTACCATAGTAAGTGAAAATGAACAGAGAAAGATGCGCAGGAGCTCATACATCTACACTCCAAGCCGAGTTAGAGATGAAGGAGGTTTTGAAGAGGTACGTGTTTGTCAGAATTCTTTCTGCAGAACAATAGCTATAAGTACAACATTTATTAAGGATGCCTTGAAAAATGTAGGTCCAGCAGAAAGCTATGTTGGTGACGATAAACGAAAAGGAAAAACGGCACACAACAAGCTTCATGAAGGAAAAGTAAATGATGTGAAAGATCACATAAACTCCTTTCCAAGAATCGAGCCACATTATTGCAGAAAGGATTCTAACAAACAGTACCTATCCCCAGAACTAAATGTGGCAGAGATGTACAGATTGTATGAAGGCATCGACCTCGGCCGATTGATCAACAGAGGGGCGCCATGCCCATGTAAAAGGTGCGAACCGAATCGAGAGCAATCAGGGTGCCTGACCTCAGGTACTTCTCCGACGGCACACCAGTGATTCATTACCATCTTACACACACCTGAATCACGGTCTGGCTCCCCCAGGTGGTATGATTCCCTTTTTAGGCTATCACACCCCCGCTAAGACTCTAGAGACTCTTGAAGAACACCTCTCCTTACAGGGGGGCTTTGGTTCTCAATTCCAGAGTAGGGGACCATACCGTTCCGATGAGGGTACTCTCTTTTCTAGAGGTGCCCAAATCTGACCCCCATGACCTACCAAAAGGTTCCTTCCTATAAATTGAAGCATTTTTGATTGATTGAACAATACATGTACCTCATGTCAACAGACAAATATACCAGCTGCTCATTGACGATTTGTTTTGACAAAAAAATAATTTTAACAGGGGACACATGAGCATTGTGAGGTAGCTGAAATACCACGACCCAAGTTTGAAGAGTAACGTGATCAAGATTTGTTTGTGTGATGATCCGTACATTATCATGATTTCCGGATAGTTTGTATGACTATGGCAGGCTGTGGCTCCACGGGAGACAGGTTGTGATTTAGCAGGAAGAACATGGCTGCCTCCATGATAACAAGTACATTGCATCGGTAGATAACATACCAGCAGTCTCCGTATTTTAAAGAGTGTTTCTTTTTCATCAAACTCTTTATTTCATCAAACTCATATCATATGAAACTGAAAAAAAAATTCTTTCAAAATTGGTCATGTTTGAATGTAGCGCAAACGAAGGAAGACAAAAGGTAAGGTGCTCAGCAAATTTTGCATGGGAGAGGATACAGGCTGTCCCAAAATGATTAGTACCCATCGATGCTCAAAGTTCAATAATTTTGTTTCATCATCAAAATCAATGAGATTAGATCCGTTGTTTTTCTATCATATTTGATATACTGTACCCTTTCAGTAGAATTTTAGATCATGAATATCGGACTTATTTAACTGAAGTTACACTCCATTGTGTAAGACATGGTGATTTCCCCTTTTTGGAAAAGTTCAAAAAATGTGTTTGTAAACAGCTTGTTTGAAAGAAACTAATACATTCTCTTAATCTCTTGTCTGCCAATATATTTGGATCCTTTCTATTTTAAACTGTTGTTGTATCATATGATTGCTCAAACCAATAATACTTCTTCATTTTGATTCAATTTGAAGTGTAAAAATGGATCGTCACGCATGAGCGACCCCAAGCTTTGTTTCTATAATGAGCTAGTTTTGAGGCTAAACCTGAGAACATTTAAATAGGTAAAGACGTGGTCATGGGTAATTAGCAGTTAGTTAGACTTCTTTTTTATATTGGGGATGCAATTTCCTACAAACTTGGTAAAAATGATATAGTCCCTTACTGTTTACCTCATGAAATCCATTCTCCAATGTGAAAATGAAATCTAAGCCACTGGTAATTCACCACGTACCACTTCATTTAGAAGTCCCTAAACACTTGTCAAATAAAACAATGCATGGGGTCACTCAAGTATGACGAACTTCTTTTACCCTTTAAATTGAATTAAAGAGAAGAATTATTAATGATTTGAACACCCATAACTAATAACAGTTACAACAGAAAGACACACAAGATTATATTAGTAGACAAGAAATTATGAGAATACATGAGTTTCTTTCAAACAAGCTGTTATAACACACGAATTTTTTAGCACTTTGTCCAAAAGGTGAAATTACCATGTCTTACATAATGGCGTGTATCTTGAGCTTGATAAATCCGATATTCATGGTCTAAAATTATAATGAAAGAGTGTAGTATGACAAAGATGATGCAAAAACAACGGACCTAATCCCATTGATTTTGATGATGACAAAAATTGGGCATCGATGGGTACTAATCATTTTGGGACAGCCTGTACCCACATGCAGTGGCGACTGGTCAATGGCCGCAAATTGGCACAGACTCACATTTAATTGTCACCCCCTATGTCCTTTAGGGTGAAATTAAGGAACGATTCATCGGCTTCCAGAAAGCAAAGAAAAAACATGCGACTGCATTGGCTGAAATTCTCCTGAAAGTGCTTGAAAAGTATGTCAAGGAAAAACTGAGAGCACAAACATATGATGAGGCATCAACGATTAAAGGACGAGTGCAAGGCGTGCAGAAGCAAATCCGATGTGTTTATCCTCATGTGCATTTTGCACTCATCAGTTTAACTTTATCTTGGAGCAGTCAAATGCACCTTAGCATTAAAGGAGTATTGTGCAAAGAGAGTCCCCAGAGCTGGAGCAACGTGTTGGAATTTTAACAGTCGCATTGTAAGCACTGTCTACGAAAACAAGGACACCCTGATTAAATGCCTCTTATCTATTACAGATGGAGTTCCTCAAGACTCTACAGACGAGGAGGAGCTATCCTACACTCAGTTTGAGTGGGATACCAAGACCATTAATGATCTGATCAAGTGGCTACAAGATGAAAAATTTGTATTTTACTTTGGTTTCTGATAGCCTGTATATCATTAAACCCCATTACTTCCTGAAGCAGGGGAAACTTTGTGTGTATGTGTGGTTGGCGTCCCTTGAATATGGTTACCAGAGCATGAGCCAATCAGCTTTCACGCTGCTAGGCCTGCGAATTTGGCCCTTGTTTGTATGCTGAGGCAGTGGCCCAGCATCCTCTTGCATTTCTCTCATCTATTATAGTGTTGACTCTCTTCACGAGAGGCTCAAAAATGTAAAACTCTTTACAGAATTGAATTGGATTGCCATTCAATCTATGAGTACATCGGCTACTTAAACAAGGTATATCACTTGTTTTTCTCTGTCTCCGGTACTGGTGTATGCCTGTGTTTCATTTTTTCAGAAGGAGTTTTTTGTGTCGTGTACACTGCAAGTATACATACATGTACAAAGAATATTTATTTTATAATAACTTTCAAATTTATTCGGAAATCAGAACTGATTGATATTTTATAGTAAATAACATCAATCAAAAATGGTTCGTAGACGCAAGCGAGAGCTATGGCAACGTTGGTCAACAATACTGGCCCATCCGCTCTGCTAGTGCAAAATCGTATCCTGAGTCCAGGGCCACTCCCTGGACAAGCTACAAACATGTTTCATCAAACAACTGGTAGGGATTACTCACAGCGGATGCAAAGAAGATATAATGTCATTATCAACCAGGAAGTAAACAACCAAGATGGCGACACCCTGTCCGTTGACGTTATACACCTGAGGAAAAGCTAGAATTGAAGCCTGAAAACGAAAGAAACGGTGCTATTTCCACCCAAAATTCAGCACAGCTGCCATCTGTTCTCCCCTTGGTGAGGAGGTACCTAAAGGAAACAATTTACAAAGGGGAATTTGTTGAGTTACATGAGTTGAATAAACCTCTTGTGAATGAGCCATCGAGCCATACACCTATACCATAACTGTGTTTTGTTTTCTATGCTTTAAGTATTTGAATTTTTCCATTGTGTAATGCCTCAAGCTGATGTGCTAATATGCAATCCTTCAGAAACGCAGTATCAGTGCGGATATGATTGCCAACGCTGTAGACGGTTTTAAAGGTTCAATGGCTAACCTTTGAGACGAAATAGACAGTAATGGAGTACATACATTACACAGATTCTGAACCATTAAGAAAGCGAACTAGAACAAGTTCAGAATTGATGAGAGGAGCATGTATAAGGAAGAATGTGATATAATGCTTTACCAAGCAACATATATATTTGGATCTGTTGCCCACCTTACAGTGCTTCAACTCGTTGACCCAGGTCTATTCAAAGAACAAGTAATAATGTATTGCACACATTATTTACACACATCACGATTGTATAAAGCTGACACACTAACAGCAACACCACGCTGACCCAGATATATTCAAAGAACTAGTAATAATGTATTGCACACATTATTTACACACATCACAATTGTACAAAGCTGACACACTAATGGCAACACCACGCTGACCCAGATCTATTCAAAGAACTAGTAATAATGTATTGCACACATTATTTACACACCTCACGATTGTATAAAGCTGACACACTAACAGCAACACCACGCTGACCCAGATATATTCAAAGAACTAGTAATATATTGCACACATTATTTACACACATCACGAATGTACAAAGCTGACACACTAATGGCAACACCACGCTGACCCAGATCTATTCAAAGAACTAGTAATAATGTATTGCACACATTATTTACACACATCACGATTGTATAAAGCTGACACACTAACAGCAACACCACGCTGACCGAGATATATTCAAAGAACTAGTAATAATGTATTGCACACATTATTTACACACATCACCATTGTACAACACTGACATACTAATGGCAACACTGTGTGTCACATCCAGAGACTGAGGTTGGGTTTGTCAGACAATCATAAACTAGTAATAATGTATTGCACACATTATTTACAAACTTTCACAAATGTACAAAGCTGACACACTAATGGCAACGCCATGTGTCACATTAAGAGATTGAGGTTGGGTTTACGAAGTCTGCATGGCAGCAGAAAGATTTGCGGGTACAAATCATATTGACGGCGCACAACTCATAATAGGTTTGTGGAGGATATACTTCTCTGAGAGAAGTGATACACGTACATGTATCCAGCTCTTGGCGAAAGGAATATCCTTACGTGGTCAGCATGTAAGTCTTATGATAAGAACCCTTCCTTATTCATAACAATAAGGAGGCAACCAAAGTTATGATAGGGGTATATCCCTAAGTGTATCAAATGATCAGATATATACTGACTTTGAAGCCATATGTAAACAAAAGAACTCAAAAGTAATCGGTCAAATAAAGAACGAGCTAGCCTGAGATGACGACGGAAAACTGACCAGATTCAAAACTGGGCGCCGTTTCATGTATTACACTCTGACCAGGGCAGGAATTTCAAGTCACGAGTATTCCAAGAACTATGCAAGATTCTTGGGATCAGCAAGACCAGGACGACCCCCTATAATCCCAAATCTGATGGAATGGTAGAGCAATACAACAGAACAATTGTAAACGCAGTTTCTCTCATGATGGACCCCGTTAAGAACCAAAGAAATTGGGATGCATATCTTTCGCATGTGGGACTGTCGTATCGGTCGAGTGTACATGAGTCGACTGGAGAGAGCCCCAACAAGACCCTCAGGATGAGCCAGAAGAGTATGACACTTACTACGCAGAGGAGTTGAGAGACAGGATATGAGAAATACATGAACGAGCATTGTGCGATTTGAAGAGAATGGCAGCAGCAAAGACTTTGGCAGGAGTAACGGTAGAGAAGAAAGTAGAAAGAGAAAGGAGCCGAGCACGAGAAGAAAGGATGAAAAGACAGAGAAAAGAAGCCGAAGAGAGGAACAAGCTAACAGACACAGTGAACTATTTGCTATTAACAGAGGCTGGTGGATGCAGAAAAGGATCCATCCGGCGATGGCTGACACCTTTTTACCCAACAGAAATCAGGCACGTTCCAGGCAAACATGGCAGTTATGTCATTGACTTTTCAATGGCGGACGAAGTCAGGAAAGCGGAGGTGGCGGTTTGTGGACAAACACTAGAAAAACGTTGGGTTACCGTTGCAGCCGTCTGTCGAACCGAGGAGGCGGCGACACATAAGAAAGAGAAAACTAGCCACCAGCCTTCGCTAGGACAATATCAGATCCCAAAAGTTGAAAAACAGAGTAAGAGAGAGGAGATGAGGCAATTGATGGGAGATGATCATGTAGAAATTACGGAAGGAGTCATAGAAGCATTGCAGAAGGAGACAGCGACGAAGGCATGTCAGGCAGAGGAAGAGCCAAAAGTTGACAAAGAAATGCCAGAATTGGTGGAGGAAAGAGAAAGACCCCACAAGGATCATGCATTGGACCAGCTCTGTATCCCATATACTAGGCCTCTTGGAAACATTATACGCAATCATAAGCTACCATATCACCTTTGTAACTATTTGTGTAACTAGTAATAATGTATTGCACACATTATTTACAAACATTCACCATTGTACAAAGCTGACACACTAATGGCAACGCCATGTGTCACATCAAGAGACTGAGGTTGGGTTTGTTAGACAATCATAAACAAGTAATAATGTATTGCACACATTATTTACAAACATTTACTATTGTACAAAGCTGACACACTAATGGCAATGCCATGTGTCACATCAAGAGACTGAGGTTGGGTTTGTTAGACAATCATAAACTAGTAATAATGTATTGCACACATTATTTACAAACATTCACCATAGTACAAAGCTGACACACTAATGGCAACGCCATGTGTCATATCCAGAGATTGAGGTTGAATTTGTCAGACAATCATAACCTAGAAATAATGTATTGCACACATTATTTACAAACATTCACAAATGTACAAAGCTGACACACTAATGGCAACACCATGTGTCACATCCAGAGATTGAGGTTGGATTTGTCAGACAATCATAACCTAGTAATAATGTATTGCACACATTATTTACAAACATTCACCATTGTACAAAGCTGACACACTAACGGCAACGCCATGTGTCATATCCAGAGACTGAGGTTGGATTTGTCAGACAATCATAACCAAGTAATAATGTATTGCACACATTATTTACAAACATTCACCATTGTACAAAGCTGACACACTAACGGCAACGCCATGTGTCATATCCAGAGACTGAGGTTGGATTTGTCAGACAATCATAACCAAGTAATAATGCATTGCACACATTATTTACACACATTTACCATTGTACAAAGCTGACACACTAACAGCAACACCATGTGTCATATCCAGAGATTGAGGTTGGATTTGTCAGACAATCATAAACTAGTAATAATGTATTGCACACATTATTTACAAACATTCCCCATTGTACAAAGCTGACACACTAATGGCAACACCATGTGTCATATCCAGAGACTGAGGTTGGATTTGTCAGACAATCATAACCAAGTAATAATGTATTGCACACATTATTTACAAACATTCACCATTGTACAAAGCTGACACATTAACAGCAACACCATGTGTCACATCAAGAGATTGAGGTTGGATTTGTCAGACAATCATAAACTAGTAATAATGTATTGCACACATTATTTACAAACATTCACCATTGTACAAAGCTGACACATTAACAGCAACACCATGTGTCACATCAAGAGATTGAGGTTGGATTTGTCAGACAATCATAACCAAGTAATAATGTATTGCACACATTATTTACAAACATTCCCCATTGTACAAAGCTGACACACTAATGGCAACACCATGTGTCACATCAAGAGATTGAGGTTGGATTTGTCAGACAATCATAAACTATTAATAATGTATTGCACACATTGTTTACAAACATTCACCATTGTACAAAGCTGACACACAAATGGCAACGCCATGTGTCATATCCAGAGATTGAGGTTGGATTTGTCAGACAATCATAACCAAGTAATAATGTATTGCACACATTATTTACAAACATTCACCATTGTACAAAGCTGACACACAAATGGCAACGCCATGTGTCATATCCAGAGATTGAGGTTGGATTTGTCAGACAATCATAACCAAGTAATAATGTATTGCACACATTATTTACAAACATTCACCATTGTACAAAGCTGACACACTAACGGCAACGCCATGTGTCATATCCAGTGACTGAGGTTGGATTTGTCAGACAATCATAACCAAGTAATAATGTATTGCACACATTATTTACAAACATTCACCATTGTACAAAGCTGACACACTAATGGCAACGCCATGTGTCATATCCAGAGATTGAGGTTGGATTTGTCAGACAATCATAACCAAGTAATAATGTATTGCACACATTATTTACAAACATTCACCATTGTACAAAGCTGACACACAAATGGCAACGCCATGTGTCATATCCAGAGACTGAGGTTGGATTTGTCAGACAATCATAACCAAGTAATAATGTATTGCACACATTATTTACAAACATTCACCATTGTACAAAGCTGACACACTAATGGCAAGGCCATGTGTCATATCCAGAGATTGAGGTTGGATTTGTCAGACAATCATAAACTAGTAATAATGTATTGCACACATTATTTACATACATTCACATTGTACAAAGCTGACACACTAATGGCACCACCATGTGTCATATCCAGAGTCTGAGGTTGGGTTTGTCAGACAATCATAAACTAGTAATAATGTATTGCACACATTGTTTACAAACATTCACCATTGTACAAAGCTGACACACTAACGGCAAGGCCATGTGTCATATCAAGAGATTGAGTTTGGGTTTGTCAGAAAATCATAAACTAGTAATAATGTATTGCACACATTATTTACATACATTCACCATTGTACAAAGCTGACACACAAACGGCAACACCATGTGTCATATCAAGAGTCTTAGGTTGGGTTTGTCAGACAATCATAAACTAGTAATAATGTATTGCACACATTGTTTACAAACATTCACCATTGTACAAAGCTGACACACTAATGGCAACGCCATGTGTCATATCCAGAGATTGAGGTTGGATTTGTCAGACAATCATAAACTAGTAATAATGTATTGCACACATTATTTACAAACATTCACATTGTACAAAGCTGACACACTGATGGCAACGCCAGGTGTCATATCAAGAGATTGAGGTTGGATTTGTCAGACAATCATAAACTAGTAATAATGTATTGCACACATTATTTACAAACATTCACAAATGTACAAAGCTGACACACTAACAGCAACAACATGTGTCACTTCTAGAGATTGAGGTTGGATTTGTCAGACAATCATAAACTACAATGTAGTAATAATGCATTGCACACATTATTTACAAACATTCAATATAGTATATGTAATAGTAAACCACTGCTAAGGATCCCCTCGCAAACAGTCCAACATGATCGAGAAGGCCATCAAACACACTTGCTATCTCAGTGTGATTGAAAGGATATGAAAGCAGCATTTATTTGGTTCTACCTACTTCCGAAAATTCACAAGGCTTACAACACCATTGCACCCGGTAGACCTATAGTCATTGCAGACATGCCAACTAGTACGTTTTCTCCGTATTTCGTACGGGATTTCGTTAAAAATACGGGCGTACGGGATTTGCCAAAGAAATATGTTTTTAACCATTATTGACCTCCAAAAAAAAAATCCTTTCAAAAACGACTGCAAGGCAAATAATCCCTTTGAAAAACGACTGCAAGTAAAGACTTTTATCGCCACAAGCTCTGTGGTATAAACATGATAACACGAGGCTCGTTTCGCCATTTGATTTGTAAGCTCGTGCGTGATTGGAGCATATAGTGATTTGGCACTCTATTAACCAATCGGAACACTCCATACAAAGCTTAAGGTTTTAACGATATTCACAAAAAATACATCGCTATCACCGCCAAATGCAAACACTTCTGCGAAATAATTCATGATTCGTAATAATATCTACTGATATCTTTGGATCAAAACTGATATTATACATGTAATATCATGGTTTCGACCTCGCGAAATAAACAAAAGCAGACATTTAAAGAAGAATATACAGCGAGGGGGGATTTCATAACAGTGTCAAAGAAAGGAGATAATCACACAAGATGCACATTGTTCTGTGTGATATTGTTTGTACATGTAGCAGTTGGAAGTATTTACAACGCCTGTTTGAAATGTTCTGGGTTTAAAATGACTGAAGTAAGGTCGTTTATGCATGTTTTAGAAAAACACAGGTTTTCAATGGAAAATACAGGTTTGGGGGTTTCAGAATACAGTTTTCTGATCCCAGAGGTTGGCATGTCTGTCACTGGGTCACATACTGCTTCTGAGAAGGTGTCTGTATGGATCCACATATCCAACTCTCAACATTTACTAAACACATTTGTGTTGTGTAATTTAATTAAGATGCCTTCAAGATAAATTAGAATATATTTTTATTATGATCACGTTTTTTTCATGATTCTTATTTTGTGTACAGGCAAACAACCGCTTCATCATCATAATTAAACTGGCATTATTAGATGATGAGGGACACAGGGCCTTGCAACAAGTCTATGTTGCTTTTGAATGCAGAAGCGTCTGAAAAGAAGTTCTGTTCTGAATAATGGTGGCAGGGCTGACATGAAGCCTCACGATTTCATGAACTTGTTTAGATTGAGGACAATGACACACAACGAGGACTGCTGCATGATTTGGCTGAAGGTGTATGGTCGCTGGTGGAGTTCTCCCAAAAGAGTAACTTAGTGGCCAAGAGGCAAACAACTCAAAGAGAGTTTATGAAAGAGAGACACGCCCACCATCGACACGGTAAGCGTCACACCCCTCCTCCTGGGGTTAGGTATCGGGAAACAAATAGTGGACTTAGCCGAGCATAAGGCAATTGAATTGGATACTATGATTAAGGAAGATGGCTTTAGACAGTTTAAAGCAAATGATGTATTCAACCGAGCGAACATGAAACTGATAGTGCTGTCCTGGGTTTCAGGTGCAGGAGATTCCCGGTCGGGAGTGGCTATTTATTTGTTTTTCTCCCTTCCTCATGATTATGAATGAATGGATCATGATTGTAAAATTAATTGCAAAATAAATTCATTTTACAGACTCCTGGTGCAGCACCATCACCAGCCTTTGGCGGAGCCTGTGTATGTTAGGAGACGGAAAAGTAATTTTGCTCGGCGGCGCATCATTTGCGGAAAGCAACATTTCTGCTGGATTTTTCCAATTTGAGATGTGTCCTTATTTCGGCTACATATTCCATCCCTCCACATCAGGGTGGACCACAATCTTGGTGCCTATATGCGCACCGAGAGTGTATCACTCATTGGGTTTTTTTTATGGAGAAGAGGTTTTTATACTTGGTGGGGGAGTGTACCACAATGCAGTATTCAACGCCAGTGGTGACATCATCAAGATAAACCCGAGGATAAAGGAGGTGGAAGTTGTCACCAAGCAATTCCCAGTTTTGGGTTTTGCTACCCTGACCATTATCAGAGACCATGTCATAGTGTTGGGTGGCATGTCAAAACATGTGAAAGTGAACAATTAAATGAATGTACGTGTACGTGTAAAAAATGGAATCATTATCAACAATGGACAAAGCAACCTTGTAGTCTGCTGTGTGGTTTAGTGAACAATAAAAACAAAAAATGAAAAAGACAGCGATATTAATAAGAGAAACCGACGATGGGGATGTGACAATCCATGAGTTAAAAGGAGGGGCCAAGATTGAACCGGTGGCACAAGAAAGAAACGAAGAGGAGGATGCGAGTTTGGCAATTAATTCAGAGTCCGAGGAGGAGTAGGAGCCACAATCACACAAGCCTCTTGCATGTTGCCCATGAGCAATGCTGATCGATGAATTCAATCCGATCATAAATGCTAAAATATCGGTATCAACAGCCGATAGGACAGCCTGTTATTCAAGTTAACAGGCCTTCCAAAAGTCCTTTGAACGTCATGCCCGGTGCATCGGTTGCTGGCAGCAACTCGCTGTTCCTTCAGTGGCAGGCTTTTCAGAGACTTATGTCGAGTAGTGTTTCTAGTAATGTCACTAACAACACTGCTCCGACAGTCACATCACAACTCCCTAGTGCGAACCGGATCGCGCAACCTAGGTCAGTTCGTACTGTGGACCTTGCTTCTGACAACGGTAGTGACGATCAGGAAGTGAACATTGAGGATGATTACAAGGATGAGAATTACTCAGAGGGTGGGTGGGACAGTCAGGGGGAGGAGGAAGAAGACGATGAAGATGCTTCATCTGAGATCTTCCCCTCCAATCTCCTGAGACAGCCTGAAGCTGATCTACCTTCCCCATATGATTTTAAATGGCAAGAAACTAGTAAGGGTAGACTTTTCCAACAAGAGCGGGTTGCGTCGCTGTTACGTCACACAGCTACTTAACTATTATGTTTCGGTTTCCGACCAGTCCCGAACTCTCAAAGACCATTTAACGAGTCTGTTAGATGGTCAAGTGAGTCTCGACTTCACTCGACTAGCAGCTTGCACCCTTACAGGTCCTGGATTCAGGAGGATCGGTCACATGATCGTGACGTCTATACATCAAATCCGATTGAATCCGAGGACGTGTCGAGTCAGGCTGATCATAGATTTTCTTCTGAGGGAGAATCAAATCTACGAGAGACTTTGACTGATGAGTACTCACAAATTCTCAATGGCCAGTCACGACCCAGGAAGCGTCAGGAAAGCGATGCTCGGAACTTCATTCCTTAAGCGTAGGAAAGTTCACAGTTTTTAGTAAGGCGGGAGTTACGTGCTACTTCCGGCGGGGATTTTAGCTAAAAACGAGAGAAGCGATTATTCCGCAGCGCCTTTGTTCATTCCTTATCTGGAAAGGCAGGACAAGAGGGCTCAGCTGCCCAGTGAGATCGCTGAGATGGTATTTGGATAAAACCAGTAATGTTAGAGGCGATGTAACATGCCTATTTATCTCTAATAAAAAAACGTATAAAGCCGTCTTAAGACCCACGCTATCAGGATGGCTGGTTGACGCAATACGATTAGCAAAAGCCATGAACGAGTCAGGCAGACCACGGGCCCATTCTGTAAGAACTTACTCGTCCACGTGGGCGCACGCGAAAGGAATCTCGATCAACGAAATTCTTAACACGGTTTCCTGGAAATCGGACACTACATTTACGTCGACGTATTTGTAAGACATCCAACTCAGGACTGAAAGAGGCAGATATGCTTCCGCCGTTTTGGACGGGGAAGACATCAGTACCAACTAAGACACACACACCCGTTTTTGTGACACATACCCGTTTTTGTGACTTCACATCTGACGTCAATTTGACAGGTTGGTACTCTGGTATCTTTAACTTAGCCTATAGGTTTACTGTACGATTTAAGTTATAAGTAAGCTTACTGAACCTCTATGCCAGGTTCGCACGGTTTGTTATTTATATCAAGGTGGTTTTTATTTTTATTTGGTTTTCAACGTTTTTTTAACGGTTTTGACCCCTCTTTTTTGGGTACACAGTTTATTCCCAGTCCTCTGTCAGTTCACGCATTTCGATTATGGTATTCTTGGCCTGTCACCACCGATCGCCGTACCAATCGATTGCAAATATGTGAAACTGATGGGGATTGGGAATAATTATAATGTAATAAATTAAAATAGGACCCTTTAGATGTCCTTTTATTTATCAATTATAGTATTATTCCCATCCCCATCAGTTTGGCCCACCACCGCCCCTGGCCTAGATACCCCTTTTCTCAATGCGTTCTCGCCATAAGAGAAATTTTAGAGGGTGAATTGTGGGTTGCCAGATGTCTTAACACGTTAAGTGCGGTTGCCATTTGATTGGGACTGGGAGTGCTGTAATTGGTACCATGGGGGGTAGGGCAAAATACGATCTGTTAGACTTTGCTTGGTATGATAATCTACTTGAGAGATTATTGGGTACTCCAATCAATCACATGGTTACGCTGATAAACGATTGATTTTTCGTCTCAAGCCAAAGATTTCACACACGAGTAAAATTTCTTTGGAGGTTTGCATTAATTATAGGATAATATATGCTAAAATAAACAGATGTGGGAATAGGTAAGTATCAACGTATAACACAAAATAAACAGCAATATTTACGTGTAAATTTCGTTTAAAATATAACAATAAAAACCACCCTCTTCATTTTCCAGATAATTCAATTAATTTTAAGTGGCTCAACCATCCCTAACCATCTTTTTAAATTTTCATATACACAAGGACATCAACAAAAACCAACCAACCAACCTGGATGCAATAAATGAGGTAAAGCCAAATGCGCCTCCTGTAGAGTTTCTAACAGGCCCATATAAATCTTGTTGTGCATCAGGGAGAATCTTGATCTTGCTTTGGTTACATTTACATCCTTCTCACCATCCTCTAGCTAGCATTAAAAGACCCAGAGATGGGAGAGTATGTATAGTAAATGGCATGATATCAGGAACACTGACTGCTTAGTGCAGCTTAGCCTGCAGGTTTTCGCCGTGAGTTTAAAATTAGCGGACAGATAGGAGCAGCCACACAAAGGGATAGACTAAGTCTTACACATCAAATTACCATGGCAGGTCACAAGGGATACACGGACACTGACATAATAGAGGCTGTCATCCGGGCAGTCAACCCAGGCATTACATTACGTTCTGTTCTTGAAGGAAACACCAACCTCAACCCAGAAAGGTTAAAAGGTATCATACGCGGGCACTACCAGGAACTTGACGCAACGGAACATTATCAGGATCTCTCTGAGATGAAGCAGGAGATAAATGAAACCCCTCAGGAATTTGTACTCTGTGCCATTGATGTCAAGCAAAAAATACTTCTTCTGTCGGCTGATTCTCCTGCTGGTCCAGTATACGACCCTTAACTTGTTCAAGGAATGTTCACTTGGACCAGGGCTACAGGGCTATGTGACAGCAATATTAGGACGGATGTTAAGCTGCACCTAGAGCAAGATCTTCCCGATGAGGAGCTCCTGCAGAAGATTAATATTGCAGCGGGATTGGAAACCAACAGACAGCAGAAATCAGAAGAAAAGAAGGTGGTTAGGTTTAACAAAGTTGAGGCAGATATTATGGACGACAAACAAAAACCATCAAAACAAGACCAGGCCATTGCCTCACTCACAGAGGACTTGGCCAGTTGGAAGCATGTGTTACAGTGCAACTAATGCAGTATTCCTTACATTTCTTGAACCTATTCTAATACCAACAATATTCACAAAGATATTTGGATGTGTTCTTTTTGAAAAAAACCTTTGTGTTAAAACAAGAGGTAGTTTAGTCTTGGGAACAATCATACCGCTGTTCTCAGAAACTGTCTGAGATAGAGAGTAATGCCCTGCCATATGTGGGTGGATTTATCGTGTTTAAACTTCAGCGAAAACTATTGAATTACTTGGGTCAAACTGAAATAGATGCACTGTACAAAAGTCTAACAGATGGCCATAACAAACTCACAAAACTGAACTATACACAGGACTGGGTGAAGAAACAATTGCGAGGTGGGTTGTGCTTCATCAACGATGGAACTTTTTTCTTTCTTTCAGAAATGTGAAGAACATTTTTTTCTTCAAATTTACCTGAATGTGCCCTTAAGATTACTGGCAAAGATAATCGAAAACCCATGCTGAAATGTGCACTGAAAGATGAGGCCCTAATGAATAGGTGGCCAAGCATGACGTAAGGCATGTTTGGTGATGTTAAAAGAGTCCAATCGTTTTAGTGCCTCATTGATTTTTAATACAAGTAAGGGGATTTTCATTTGCTGTGATGATATCATTGTTGAAAAGTTTAAAGTAAAGGGAAAATCAAAGCAGAAAGGCACATAGACCTTCAGATCCACTTTTTTCAAAGATCTATGGGAAAACGTAAACTGCATTTCAATGACAATGAGAAAGCTCCAGCTGAGGTGAAGAGCATCACCTTTCTCAGACATGGACTGTGGGTATCAACTATGAAGCAACCTAGAACAGCATTCCACATTGATCTCCTGAAACTAATAGAGTATTTAGTAATGGAAGGACAATAATCAATTAGTCTGTGTGCAATTCTTTGGGTTGGAGAAATAAACTAAGTGTGGCAAAAGTATGTACAACTTAAACACATCTTCCTTACACTTAATCAAGCCCAGGGCCCAGTCCATGACTCAGAGCCCAAAAAGAGAGTTTGATGTCATGTTAGTCGCACTTCTGCCCCCACCCCATCAAGATCATTGTGATGAAAAGTAACTGTTACATAAGATGATGGGTATTGATAGATGCAAACAATCCTGTAAATATGGAGATGAACTTTCTGGAACTGAAATGCTTCTTTGGTATTGTTATTGGATTATCACTGAAGGCAATCCCCCAATTTGAATTTATTTAGTTGTGCATCAATGAGGATATTTTTTCAAAGTTCATGACCCGGGACCCGTTCTTTTTCATCCTACGTAATCTGCATTTCAACGACAATGAGAAATCTCCAGCTGAAGTGAAGAGCATCACATATCTCCTACATAGACTGTGGGCAGCAACTATAAAGCAACCTAGAAAATCATAGTATGTATAGAAAATGGCATGCTATCAGGAACACTGACAGATTTGTGAGTGCAACTAATGAAGTATTCCTTAATACATTTCTTGAACCTATTCCAATACCAAAAATATTCACACAGATACTTTGATGTGTTCTTTTTGAAAAACATGTGTGTTAAAGCAAGAAGAAGTTCAGTCTGGAGAACAACCTAACCACCGCTTTAGGAAACTGTCGGAGATGGAGAGTAATGTGTAATTGTGTTAAAACAAGAGGTAGTTTAGTCTTGGGAACAATCATACCGCTGTTCTCAGAAACTGTCTGAGATAGAGAGTAATGCCCTGCCATATGTGGGTGGATTTATCGTGTTTAAACTTCAGCGAAAACTATTGAATTACTTGGGTCAAACTGAAATAGATGCACTGTACAAAAGTCTAACAGATGGCCATAACAAACTCACAAAACTGAACTACACACAGGACTGGGTGAAGAAACAATAGCGAGGGGGGTTGTGCTTCATCAACGATGGAACTTTTTTATATTTTCAGAAACTTGAAGAACATGTTTTTTCAAATTTACCTGAAAGTGCCCTTGAGATTACTGGCAAAGATATTCGAAAGCCTATGCTGAAATGTGCTCTGAAAGATAATGCCCTAATGAATAGGTGGCCAAGCATAACGCGAGTCATGTTTGGTGATGTTAAAAGAGTCCAATCATGTTAGTGCCTAGTTGATTTTTAACACAAGTAAGGGGATTTTCATTTGCTGTGATGATATCATTGTTGAAAAGTTTATAGTAAAGGAAAATCACAGCAGAAAGGCACAATTACCTTCAGATCCACTCTTTTCAAGGATCTATGGGAAAACGTAATCTGCATTTCAATGACAATGAGAAAACTCCAGCTGAGGTGAAGAGGAATATCACATTTCTCTGACATGGACTGTGGGTGGCAACTATAAAGCAACCTAGAATAGCATTCAACATTGATCTCCTGAAACTAATAGAATATTTATAGTAATTGAAGGAAAAGGTTCCTTACTGTCAGTATGCAATTCTCTGGGTTGGCCGAGGTATGTACAAATTAAACAAATCTTCCTTACTTCAATATCAGACAGGCACCATGTAACCAGATCAACCTTGGTAGAACCAGCTTCATCTACGTATAGGGCTATAGGTTCTTCAGAAGATTCCAAGAAAATCTTTCATACGGATGAATCTCTTCTTGAAAGCTGTTAAGCCTTACCTTGCTTTAGTGTACAAAAAGAGGAAATCCTGTGGAAATCTGATAGGTATGCAGGCACTGGCGTTGATGAAAGTTCTGTCCAGTGACATGTTGAAATGGTCATATGGAGTAAACTGTAGATCCAGGCGGTGGCCCATGTAGGGTAATTTTGGCGCCCACTCAAGGATCGGGGGAAAGGTATCTAGAAAATACATTATTTTCAAAATATAAAATCATGTGAAAGCCCAAGGTAGAAACTATCAGCTGGTCTATCTTTACCAACAAAAAAGTATTTTTGAAGTATCAAAGTAACCAAGATTCATACTTTATAATTCAGACAAGATCATTTTATAGCATTTAAGTTATTGCCTCCAAAACTTTTTAAAAGCGATATTTACTACTGGCAGCAAACATTCCTAGTACAAACCTGCAAACAAAATATTGCTGATATTTTCTCAGATAACATAGAGTATTAGGTATTATTACACACAAATTAAGCATATGGCACAACAGTTGAATCCAACACACAAAGTAGTCTAGATATAAATGTTTGAGTGTTAAATAGTGTTGTTACATTTCATACAGTTTACCACTTGTTTAAAGTCTTTCTCATGTGTGTTGCATTCAACAGTAGCCCAAAGTATTCATGATTTATGTTTATTGTAAGGAGATGGTATGCTTTATTCAGACCCGAATTGGCAAGCTTCTTTACAGCAGAAAATTAATACAGGGGAGCGTGGGCACGCATGAATACAACAAGAATACTGTGCACCGTATGTATGAATGAGGTGTGTATGCCAACATATTGTGGGCATACACTAAGAAAATTCAGAATACATCAAAACATATGCACCCAGAGACATAAAATGGCAAAATGCTCGCCAATTTGGAACTGACTTAAGTATAGTTCAAGAGGCCCTTGTCTGAAATGGCTGCATTCTGTGGAGATTTTATCAATGTCTCAACATGGCTTCCTACTATGTTAAACTGACATTACAGAAGCCTTATTTGATGTTTTTGCAGTAACAGCCAAATCACCTTTCAGTGCAATAAGGATCCATAATGGCTGCCATATAGCAATAGTCTAAACATAAGTTAATTGAATAAACATAGGGCAGCTATTGCAGACAAGACACTCTAGTGCTATCCATGACTCCCATGTGACACGTCACATCACTTCAACAGGGGCATCTTGTTGGCCAAACAATTTTATGCGATATGAAACAAAAATCATTCGAAAATATAGGCAGGATACTTTTTATATCAATTGCTTAAATGGTTTTATGAAAAATGAATTATCATTGAAAAACTGCTACTCTGTCAGGTATAACATTTACTAAAAGCCTTTTCTTCCTCTTCAAAAGAAGAGTAGGCACGATGTACCTTTTGACTTTTTGTTCTGTGTCACATTATCAATCGCATTATAATACAAGCTATAAATGTGGTCATGTAGCATGCCATCGCCAGGCAGAAATATATTACAAAATATATATTGAAGATAAATAAGGTTTTGAAAGTTTTTCCTGCCCAGGAATGACATGTTAGTATGTATTGTTATATTTCCTACTTACAATACTGCTGTAGTTGTATCTGGTAGATGGCACTTGGTGAAGACAATACAAGATAACTTCTGGATAACCAACCTGTACTGAAGATTCGCAAATCCCACCATCTAGATTTCTATAAAGTATGGTCTTACATGAATATTTTTCATCAAATAAGGTTCAAGTTGCAACATGAAAATGCCATAAATAAAAATTCAGGTGTCAAATTGCCACCTCAAAATTTTATTATATTATGAGGTTGCAAGCTCAAATGTTGCAAGGTTGCAAGCTCAAATGTAAGAAAATGTAAGAAAATGTGATGCAGGTCGCAACCTAAAAATGCCATAACATACATGAATACATGATTCAAGTTACACTTTGAAAATGCCCTAAATTGAGGGGTAGGTTGAAAATGATATTCAAGTTAAATTTTGAAAATGCCATAAAATGAGATTCAGGTTGCAACCTAAACATGCCATAATGAGATTTAAGTTACAATTATAATAAATGTCATGGAATAACATTATTAGCTCTACCAATACATGCTGTATACATAAACTTCATTCTCTTCATCTAGTACAATATGTGATGCCGCACCAAAAGGGTAGACTTTGCAGCTGTGTCTTTTTCAAGATATAGATGAAAACGGACAGAAAAAATTGAAGAAAATAAGAAGAATTTATGACTAATTTTCACGCATAAAATCTGAACGCCTTGATACATTTTGATACATTTTGGTGTCATTTTAAAGCCTAGAATATGCTCTGAGAGCACACATAATAAACTCAAAATTGACTTTACCTACAAAAAATACCACCTTTTTAATGTGCTGCATTACAAGTGACATGATCAAGCGAAATGAGTTGCATGTCGGCAGTTTTGAATTTTGATATTTGTCCATCGTTTAAATGCAGGTGAAAAATACTAAAGTAGGGTCCAAACCAGGGCTGGAATCGAACTTCAGATTTTTTTTCAACCAGCCAGTCGGGCAGGTTACTCACAAAAAATACCTGCCTAACAGAAATTCCACCAGACAGTGTAACCCATTTACACTGTGAATATGACATTTTCTTACCTGCCAGTCGGGCAGGTACTTTTGTATTTTCACCCGCCCGACACAAAAGTTACCCGCTATGGGCAGGCGGGCTGGTGCTATTTCAGTCCTGGTCCAAACCTACTAAAATCTTAGTTCTAGTTTTTTACTAAATGAGAAAACAAAGTAAAACATAAGAATATCTGACTTCTTTTTAGTTTTTACCTATATTAACTCAAAATAAAAAATTCCTGACATACGACTCATTCCGCTTGAACGCGTCACATATGGTTAACACATACAGGTAATGCAAATTGTTGCGCTTAAAAGTTAACCTCAACATAAGAATGATATTATATCGTCGGCCACATCACATACTGCGCTATTCGATGTTACAATTTTTTTCAAGAACAAATATATTCACAGAGACACTACAAAATCAATGTTAAGATAAGCATACAAACCCAAGCGGTGCATTAAATAGATCTGTATTTGATTCATAGTTCTATTTACGGTGCAATGAAAAGTGCAGTATGTGATGCAACTAAAGATACACCCTTGAGGAGATTGATATAATTTATGCTAGCATCAACTTTATGGGTATCTCGGGCATAACAGTCAAAGCGGTTGCTCATAGCCAGGTGTTTGTGATGAGGGCAGTTAAAGATCCAATTGATTATGACATTAAACCAGAATTACTAAGTTGACGAGGTAGAAGTGATGATATTGATGATTATGACATTGATTTGAAAGTGGGAATAAATATGCATCTTAATACCAAGGCTCAAGATAACAGTTTTTTTACCGGGAGCTACTTTTTTCAAAAGTAGCGCCCGGATTATAGGATTTATTGAGAACCAGGAGCTACTTTCAGTCTACAGGGAGCTAACTTTTTATTAAATCGTATTGTCAAATCGAAATTCGATGTCTTGGGCAAGCTTACCGATCATCAACGGGCGCTGGTTTGGACAAAATATCAGCGCTCGGTTGTTTATTTTTCAGCATTACCGGGCGCTATGGCAGGAGGACCGAGGGGTAAAAATCGTACAGCGCCCGCTTATCTTGAGCCTTGCTTAATACACCATATGTAAATTAGATTAAATAGCCCACATGCATTTTTAAATGTTTATCAGAATGTCACTCTATGTGAGACATGCAGTGCAACATTTATACAAAATATATAAATAAACATCTAAAATCAAATAGTTTGATAATTAACCCTCCTATTCTGCTTTTAGATACCTCAACATGATTAATGTCATGGAACTCTAAATACACTGTCATAAAGGGTTCAACAAAAGAAAGTATACCACTTTGTTTATGTCATTTTGAGTAACTTTCAATTTGTTTTTGTCCAAACAGGCTAGATAGTCATTTAGATGATTTTTTTAGGCATAATTTGATACCAAATTTGTCTCCTAACAACAAAGCTAAACCATGATTAGCACCATTTAAAGGAAAATATCCCATTTTCAAAAGTCGCATTTCCAATACACAGCACGAGAAGAAAGGGCCAATTGTTTGCACACACATGCCGTATTTATCCCGTACTGATCACCGCGCATATCCCTCAATGCGCGGGCTAATTCAAATTTAAACTGATGCATGGGTGAAGGATTTGAATGTAAAGGAATGTTAATGGATGGGGAGAACATGGACAGATTAACCAAATCTTCTGGTGCTGTGTTTTGGAAATGCGACTTTTGAAAATGGGATATTTTCCTTTAAATGGTGCTAATCATGGTTTATCTTTGTTGTTATATTTTAGGGGGCAAATTTGGTATCAAATTATGCCTAAAAGATTCATCTAAATGCCTATCTAGCCTGTTTGGTCAAAAACAAATTGAAAGTTACTCAAAATTACATAAACAAAGTGGTATACTTTCTTTTGTTGAACCCTTTAGTTATTTAAGCTATTGGTGGTGTCTCTTATTTGTATTCATGTAAAATACATTGTAATGCGCTCTTTGTAAAACAGACTTTCTTGCCTGATAAAACATCCATAAAAGTATTAGCCTTTTATTGAGAGTCACTTGACAGAAAAAGGCTCCTTCTTACACTACACTATACCACTAAATAACTACCATCCATAATGACCAGCAAAATATGCAATAAAAGCAAAGGAAGCCTAAGGCCTTACTGCCATAACCCTTTTGCCTATAAAAATAGTGTAGCTGTGTGACCCTTGGTGAACTGCTCTACCATGACAAAAGGGCATATCAGAAGTTTTGTTAAAATCAAGTTATTACCATTAAAAGGTCTAGGGACCTATCAATTGCATACTTACCAGTTTTATGCCCTAAACACCAAACAAAGATCGAACACCCCTGCAAGCCTTCTAATTTATCATTATTTGACTTGGCATGCATTTTGGCTGTTGACAGTGTTAATTGAGCCATATTTTTTATAAATACTATTTCTAGGACTGACTGTTTTCCCTTTGATACAGCAATGGTTGGTTTTCCAATGGTGCACTAATTTAAGCTGCCATGAGAAAGAATGTAATGGTGTAAAGAAATCAAATATATATAGAAACAATTTCTTCTATCAAACAACTAGAATGCCTAACCAGTACCAAATCTAGTCTCTAATCATACATTTTTACAGTCAATGAACCATCTTTAAAAACTGTAAAAACACAAACATTTACTTTATATGTAATCAATCACTATAATATTCACAAATTACTATTAACATAATCAGTTCACACTCAAGATTTGTTGTACATAGGCATGATTTCTAATGATTATAATGCATCGCTTCATAAAACAGTGACACAATCTGATAGTGTAAAGGTTGATTGCAGGTTGAACACTATTGAATTTTCTTTGTAAACATGTTGTAATATGTTGTGTATTCAAAAACACCAACCAGACACACACAAATAAATGGTTACATGATGTTAAGCTCTTACAGAATATTTAGGTATGTAACTCAGTTAAGCGAATCTTGATATCGGTTGATCCTCTATATTGTTATTGTGTCTTATTCAATTGGCATTCATACCCGTAATTTACCACCACCGTATGTGTACCGATTAACATGCACAACATACAAATACAGTACTTGGGCTGTGTGCATACTCCACAACGCTCCAACTCTTTCACACTCTCAGACATGTGTAATAGTGTTCATGATATAATACGCTGGTTCCCCACGATCATCACGCTATACAAATACATGTATCAGAGCCAAGATAACACATGTAGCGGTGGCAAACGCTTTCGCTCAGCAGTCGAGCGTTGTGGAGTATGCTCAGCCATTAAAAGTTGATTCAGAATATCTCGGAGTGTCCTATTATATATATAGAGGTCATTGATATTGCACAAACCCTTTGACATGGTTTAAAACAGAAAAATGTCTGCGCTACAAAGTAAAAGCCACAGTCCCTTTTCACTCACAATAGCATAGTACTAGCCTTTACTTTTAATGACTACATGAGTAATTGACGGATTATGACCATTATTTATCAAATTGTATGACTGCTTGAGTGCAGGTCACCATCATATATATCATGGGCAAGGATGCAAGGTGTGTGACCCAGATAGAGTGTAATATGCATTGAGTTAAAGAAATTGTGGTTTTCACTTTAGGATAAGCTTCTACAATCCAACTGAAATCTTTCCTTCATTAAGCGCAATCACCTTTGATTTTTATAAAAGTTATGGATACGAATCTTGATGGGTATTTTTTAATGTTTTAGAATAATCCTTTAACCACAAAAATCAGTAAAATGTGACCACACTAATTATCAGTAGATTATTTGAACATTGCTTTTAAAGTTAGGTACAGCATTTGAAAATGTGCTCAAACAAATTTAAAAAAGGACATTTGAGGCGAGCATCCAGTCAGAGTTATTGGTTGACAAAACACATTGCAAGCTTTTTGACTATTGAATCACAAAATATCATTTCAATAACCATTATATTATTTTCTCATTATTTTCTTCATATTTCACCAATTTGATTTGCAGTGTGTCCTTTTTGATGCATCTTGTCACCAATGGAATACATACATACAAGATTTCATAGGATAAAAACAGTGCAGTTATAAACGAAAAATTGTCTCCTGCAGTTGTACCTCTTTGAAATAATATATTTCAATCAGTATTAATATTTAGCACCTTATTGCCGTATAATTTGTACAAACACTTTGGTATAATGATAAATATGACTTACTACAAGACCTACCTCTATGAAGTACAACCCTGTAAATGTGAAGCAAAATTGTACTTATTCTCGCAATCTTGCCCACAGAGATTACACTGGAATGGCTGATGAAATCCGTGGGCACCTCTGTGTATGGCGTACAGGATGTTATCAGGGAAGATGATATCACAGTGCCTGCAACGATAGGAATGCTTTGATATAGGTAATCCTTCACTACCACCGCTACCGCACAGAGACGCATCTCCCGAGGTCACGGCCTGGTCTTTGGGAAGAGCCGATGGTGATGACATGGTTAGATGCGATGTCTGAGGAGATGGTGTGAGATTAGGATTAGGTTGTTCTGTGGCGGAGGCTATGTCGGATTGCACGGGACTGGGGAGATTCGTCGACAGAGAGCTGTTGTAGTTAGGTTTCAGGTCTTCACCGTCTTCTCTTCCGAGTTGCAGTTTTGAGATGTCATTGTCAGTTGGTAAATCCTCCTCGTAGCAGTTGTCATTACTCTGCGGTACTGCGGTCACATGGAATGGAATAACATTGTGTTGCAAGGTGGCTTTACTGTTGTTACGCTGTCCACTGTTGGGATCAACCACTGCAGTTCCTGAATGACTTGCTACCAGATGGTTCATAAATGCCTGTTCCTCGGAGGTCTGAAACGAACATTGATTGCACTTGAATTCCCCGGTCAGACTTGAGAAGTCCATCATATCAGTTTCGGTAGGTTCAGAGTTACTGGCATGATGTCCAGTCGGAGAGGCCAGGTTACTGTTCGGTGTCTGAAACGATGGGATATTGTCATCACTGCAAAATGATTGTGAGTTGTCATTGATACCGTATGGTTGTGTATTGCTGTTAGCTTGGAAACCCTGATCGCCAGATTTATAGTTCATCTGGCCGGGAAAATTGGGGCTTGTCGGCGAATGTAAACCCGGTGAAAATGGTGCGCTCCCTGGCTCCTGTTTAACCATAGGATACTGGGACTGTGCACTCTCTGGTTCCTGTTTAACCATAGGATACTGGGGTTGTATCCCATCATGCTTTGGATAATTAACCTGAGGGGGAATATTTGGCGTCCCACCTTTATTCGCTCTTGGTCTACCCCGAGTTTGAACATACTCTTTCACTACTACATTACTATCGTCTCTATACAGAGGATTCAAGTAGGCATCGATACTCTTACGTCTTTGGGAGCCGTGTTTCTTGTCCAGATGAGCTGCCAATGTACTTTCCTCCTGGCAGTAGAATTCTTTACAAGTGATACCAGTACAGTGGTAGCGGCAGTATTCTTTATGTCTGATCTGTATGTGTTTTCGTAGGGTACTGGATTGTACAGCATCATATGTACAGTATTTACACTTGTAGGGTTTGTTGAACTCATGCATACGCCTGCAGGAGAATAGAATAGTTTGAATGAATGTAATGGTCTACATCTAAAAATGGATACGGGTATAAAGTTGTGGAATTTATTTGTTCATTATAAACTAATTGTAACCTTTGCATGGCTTGTATCCTTTGCACGATCCTCACATGAAATTAATTGAGTTTCGCTAGTCATAGGTTCTGCTAAAATCATACTTATAGGCCAGCTTTATCTAATATTTACTAGCATACAACCATGTCCGGAATATCCAACGACTTCACCGATATACACAGAATAGCAAACAGTTTTCTGATGATCGCACAAGCGTGAAACTCAGAGTAGCAACTAGAGTTCCAAATGGTTCAACTTATAATATTTACTACATGTATTTCGGCCGCTTGAGACTCTCAACAAAGACTTTGTATACATTAGCGCTTGTTATCTAGTGCCCACATAAACACAGCCTCTGTCGTCCAGTGAGTTATATTTCACCCCGATAGCGATAGGGACCGGGTTTGCGACTGTGTATTTTATAGGTCTTTGTTAATTTCATTAATGCCAGTTTATCAATACTTTTTTAATATTATTTAAATGTAATGTGATTGGGTGTTTTTTGTTCACAACAAAGCCAGTTTAGTAAAATAAAGTGATCAAAGTTGTTATGTACCTGAGAACCTTTGATTCACTCTTTAGTCTTTATCCAAGGGCCAAGGGCCAAGTGCCAAAACAACACACACAAATAGATACAAGGTAAGAATGTCAAACAATAGCGGAGGGTGTGGGGGGGGGGGGGGGGGGGGGGGGGGGGAGGGAGGGGGGAAGACCAAAACAAATCAGACAAATGATAGCCATTAGGAGATCCAGATTCTGATCTTAGCAGAATTATCACTACCTATGAGTAAGCTATCACAAATTAGGCTAGTTAAGTGCTCAACATGGGATATGTGCTTGGTAACCTTCTGTCTTTTCTCCCGCCTAGTGTATTGAAAATGAGAATTTGGAATTGTCACGAATTTTTCTTTAAATGGGGCTTATCAAGGCTTATTATTGTTGTTTACCTATTTGAGAACTTTCGGATTAATTTGAATATTTTATATGTTTTCTTTATTTTTTCCTAAATGTTTGGTCATTTGAATATTTTCAGCCAATGAGTCTGTCACTTGGTGGTACTTGCTAAATACGGTACACGGGATGTGCCGCTCTAATGGGTCGCTTTTTGCAAAAAATCTCTAAACATGGGGTATGATCTGAGACTAACATACCTAAAGAGATAAGAAGCACAGTAATACAGCTATTCATCACTGTGCACAAGGTCCGATGCGGATATTGTTTAGTCAATCGCCAATCGATTATCATCATCTATATACTAATTTTCGGTCCCTCGCCTGATTAGATAGTTCAATAATAATTTTGCACTCGCGTCCCTCTTCAACTGAAAAAGCGTGGTAATTGCGCCTCTAATACACGAGCTAATTAGATAGTTCAATACCCGTTTTTTCCCGTTTTCAGACATGCGCAGAAAGGATCACATGTGAAAATCCAAAATGTTGAATTTATTTTACTCGGGTAGCTACTGTTCGGACACAAATTGTGGTTTTCGGAGTGAGTGATGACATATGGTCTTCACCCAAAATATTTTCTTCAGGGATATAGCTACATTTCTGTATATGCGGCTGTTTGTTATTCTTAAAGATCGCATAGTAACAAGCATTTATACGTCCGACAAATAAAAATATTTCACGACATTTTCTAAATGTAAACAAAAACTCTTACACAGATCTTAAAGTGACACTTTCACATTAGTAACATAGATGAATGCGACGTTTGCTAACGATAAAGAAACTGGCAGTACCATGTCAACCGTTTCTATGTTGTGCTGCGCGACCGCGTTTAAACATGGCGCACGCGGTTCGGCGCACACGTAATGACGCAGACAAAAAGTGTACGCGTTTGTGGCGCAAACCGTGCACATTGTAACGGAGCAGAGTGAAAGCAGGCAGTCCGTTCACTCTTAGAAAAAGGATGCTTCAGGCTTCAGGGGTTCTTGGCTGTCCCGTATGGAACCCTTTATATCACCTTAAAAGGTTCCAAAAAGAACCATTTTAAGGTTCAAAATAGGCAAAATATGGGCAAACATTGGTCTTTCGAACCTCTAAAGGTTCTCTACAGAACCTTTTGGGGCCTTTAAAATCAAAGAACCTTTAAACCATTATACGGGACAGCCAAGAACCCCTCTGAAGCACCCTTTTTCTAATAGTGTACCCTAAAGCCACCTCCTCCTCCTCTCCGCAGCTTCCCTTACTTGATAATCTGGATATAAGGGCACATGGGGCATCTGGATAAAAATGTGTGGTACATTATCATGATTATTATAGAGTGTCTGGATTATTCAGGGCATCCGTATCTGGATTACGGGGTTCACTATAAAACGAGTCTCAAATTACCTGGATATAATATGCGCAGGTGGGCCACCTGTGATAACTGGATTTTAAGGGTGTACACTCAGGTAGTATCTCGGGAGGCTTTATAGAACACAGCAAGCATGATAAAGGGACTACATATACTATACGTTAAGGCCCCACATGCCTATTGGAGGAATAATGTATTTAATGTAAATAGGCCAAACAAAACCCGGATGGCATACATTGTGCTCAAGTACAAGCGTGGAATGGTACAAGTGATCTTGATGATAGACTCCGCCGACCATAAAACTAAACGACCGACTATAAAACTATAACGCTCAGAACGTAGGCCTACTGAATTACCTGGATACAGTATGTGCATATGGGCAATGGCGACACTTGCACCAGCACCATATGTTAAATGCATATTATGTGATCTTTTCCAGAGAGCGCCCTCTATTCGTGATTTTTTTTTAGAAAGTAGATTTTCTTGCAGATTTACATTTCTGATCATAAATCGTACATATATTCCAAGTTACAGAGCGATACGATTCCTAATTACCTCAAAATCATGGTTTTAGAGTGAATTTAGATTAGAATCAAATAAGTTGTCGGATATCCGACAGTTTATTTTCACTCTAAAACCATGATTTTGAAGTAATTAAGAATCGTATCGCCCTGTAACTTGGAATGTATGTACGATTTATGATCAGAAATGTAAATCTGCAAGAAAATCTGCTTTCAATTTTTTTTTCGATGTTGAGGGCGTTCCATGGAAAGATCACATAATATACCTTTAAAGGAGGAAAACGGGGTGGCAGGGCAATAAAAGAATCGGGGGAGACATTTAAAAGCTAATTTTAAGTAACTTTCAATTTTGACATTAAAATTCAACTTTTTATTATTTGGGGTACAAAATAGGTAGAGACATGCGCTGACAGGAGTATAACTGGGGGTATTAAGAACACGTTGATGGAGTAGGCCTACTCGGATTAAGATCTTGGGTATCTGTATTATTTAAGAGCACATTGGGCCTAGGCTCATGGTGTATTAAGGGCACCATGTCACTTACATTATATCAAGGGCACCTTAGTACCTGAATTATTTAAGGACATACTCTTGATTGATATTTATATAAACATTTATAACGCTTTGATATTACTGACCTCTGCCTATTGTGACTTTTACTGTCCGCTATCTTCGGCACCCGCGTTTAATTTACTTGACTATGATAAAGTAAGGGCACCTGGGTATCTCGAGATAACGGCACACTGCAGTGGGCCTACCTTGATTATGTGGTATCCAGTGCATTATTAAGGGCACCTGGGGTACCTGGATTAGGGGGTAGGGCTTAGGCCTATGGGGTTCCTGGATATAATGGGACAACGGGTACCTGCATTTCAGGTCTCATGGGAGGCCTACATAGGTATCTGGAAACACAAACGTAGGCCTACCTAGATTAAGGCAATGTATAACCTGGATTATCGAAAGCAAGTGCGATATTCGGATTATTTATAGGGCCCCGTCTGGATTATGTATACATGTATAGGACATGTTCTTGATATTATTGTATCAAATTTTCTTACGCTTTGTTTACTTATTCCCCGTGAAATCTTCTAGCGGGTCCAGCGCGAAGCGCTGGTACCCGCTAGTTCAGTTTAATTTGTAGCACGACCTCATTTTTTGAGTAAGCGCGCTATTTGAATCCAGTATTATCCACACGTTTATTACCCTTTTTAAATAACATGAACGCACTTTAGCATGGGATGGCTACCAACATACAGACCGTGATAGATTTCTAAAATGAATACATTTATATCGCTATATTTTTGGCATTTCAGAAGAGATATGAAAATTAAAACCTATTGGGTACATTCTTGGGCATATACACAATGTGTTACGATAACAAAGTTCATGGTTATGTGTTTATATTTAACATGAATTGAGAAACAAATGTTATACTTTAATTCATAAACAAATTCTTCAAAACATCACTTTTTTTAGTTTAATTCATAATGAATCTAAATACAAACTATGACATTTGGTTATCACAATACATTGTTTATATGTTCAAGAATGTACCCAATAGGTTTTATTTGGCATGTCTCTTCTGAAATGCCATAATTTTAGCGATATAAAGGCATATGATTTCAGAAATATATCAAGGTCTGTGAGTCGGTCATCATCCCATACTAAAGTGCGTTCAGGAAATTAAGAAAAGTGTAATACACGTGTGGATAACACTGGATTCAAAATAGCGCGCTACTACTCAAAGGATGAGTTCGTGATACAGATTAAACTAAATGATGATAATCGATGGGCCATCAACTATAACAATGTCGCTTCGGACTATGGATCGCTGCACATGGCAGGTATCAATGGGCGCTTCGTATCTCTTTAGGTATATTAGTCTCAGGTATGATTTGTGCTGGAAAATCCTTAATAATGGGGTCACTTTTTACAAATGGGTCTATTTTTGGCGAAAAATGTTGGCTATTTTCGCGAACATTTGGCTATTTTCCCGATAATTTGATAACATTGGGTCTATAATGAAGCAAAATCCTTAGAAATTGGTACTGTGTTTTCCAAAATTACCCTTTGAAATTGGTAGGGGTTTTAAATCTCCAGCGGCACACCCCAGACCAAACCAAATCCAAGTACCCCCCCCCCCCCCCCCCCCCCCCCCCCCCCGGAGTGGTATATGACATTCCATTTGGGACCGATGGGTTCTTATGTAAATTCTTTCAATTCTTTTTCTTCAAAATGGGAATAAATATTCTAAGTCGGAATACTTACAACTAGTCTAATTCGTGATAGATTACTCATAGGTAACACCATTTGTCAGTGCCAAAGTTACAATACAACACACAAACACTGCATATCCTGACAGACACGGATGAACAACAAAGAGATGGGAATAGAGAATAGAATATAAAAACAATGAATGTACAGGAAAAGAAAAGCAATGGAAATATGTAAATTAAGTTGTTTACTTCCTTATTTAACACCCGTCTTACCTTAATGTACAAAGCCTATTTCCTGACTGTGTATGCACATGTAATACATAGGCACAGAGATTATGACTAAGATAAAGGTAAAAACTGACGAGCACAGCTAAAAGTCATAATACCAACATTTGCATGGTTTCTCTCCTGTATACATGGGAGCATTGATCAAGATAAAGGTCGAGGGTCATCATGCTTACCTTTCATGTACAAGCCTATTGCCTTACTGTGCACATAGTCACAGTACCAAAACATTTGAACGGTTTCTCTCCTGTTTAGGAGCATAGACCAAGAGAAAGATTAATGGTCATTATGCTTACCTTTCATGTACAAGTCTGTTGCCAGACTGTGCACATCTATAGTCACAGTAGCGACATTTGAATGGTTTCTCTCCTGTATGAGAGCGAATATGACCGAGATACAGGTGTTTTTTATCTGACCGATAAAGACAGTGTGGACACTTGAACAACATCTTGATGAAGTACAGGATTGGTAGTCACTACCTATAGAATAAATAAAGTGAAGTTACAACTACATGCATCAAAATCATGCCTCAGATTTGTACACAATTCATGTACCTGTGCTGATGTCAAATAGGAACTTTGTTAAATACCCTACCCAAAAATGGTTAAATAATATGACACTTTTCCAGTCATTTTAAAATGTTCCATTCGTGCCCGTCACGGGCACTCATGGAACAACTTATATGGTCATATTATGGAACAACTTATATGGTCATATTTAACCCCCTTTTGCATCATTTTTTAACTACCAAATTTTTAAGTGTGTATTTATTATGGTTTGTAAGTTCACAGACAATTTATTTTAATATTTAGTACTCACCTAGTTCTTGAAGATAATGTACAATTACTTAAATGATATTTAATCCAGTAGCCTTACACAGAATGACAAAATAAAATTGACCACATGGTTTACTGGGTTTTTTTCAAGATGTCAAAATTGCGCTATAGTTTTTATTTACAATTTTTTAGTTTTAAGTGATACTTATTAACGAATGCTCTGCTCTGCGCACGTTTACCTGCCTCACTTTTGGTGATATGGCGTAGGGATAATTGGAAATTCGATGTTCATGTGACACAAATATTTGCACAAGCCGCTAGTTCTTTTTGATGACTCGTGAAATGGCCGACGACGGTAATCTTTTCGTGTTTTGCTCGCTAGTCTTATAAATACAAGATTCTAATGACTTTTCTGAACATATTTGATAGCTCTAATTTAATGAATAGATAGAGAACATATTTAAGGATAACTTTGGGTATCTAAAAAGCTGAGTGCGTAAGCGGGCACCCAGGAGTTTTTGTACCCCTAGTTGCAAAGTTTTGGCTCCTGGTGTTTTTCAAACTTTGCACAGTCAAGTATAGGACAAGTCCAGGAGCCATTTTTTGTTTAAATAGTCAAGACCTGCTTATCAAAACAAAAGGCTCGTGAGTGGTGCATAAAAACGGAGGATTTTTCAGGTGACTAAAATGGTTCCCTTCAACATTGCGTCTGTACCTGATACCCAACCTTTGGTCTATTGAGACAAGTACTACTCAGACTCAGAGCTTGATGAGTTGGAGGCTGGGCCCACATTTTTTGATCAAAACAGGGATTTAATACATCTTTGCAATTGTATTTATGTATGATCTTGTACAACAAACATAATTTTCAAAAAACTGGCTCAACAGCGCAATCACAATCTAAACTCCTCCTACCTATACTCTGTTTGGCCATCTCGAGACAGTGACGTAACCGCGTATTCTACTAATTGCATCACATAACGCGCGCGCATACTCGCGTCGCTGGCGTACAAACACGAGAGTTGAAAGGCGGAAGATACACACGCGTGCGTAAAAGCTGCGCCTGTTCAGTTACGTCACTGTCTCGAGATGGCCAAATAGAGTATAGTCCTACATCACGTCAGTCACAAAAAGACTGCCATGTAATAAATATGCCTGGCTTCATATATCACCAACATTACCAAACCGGAAACGGTCAAGTCTCTGAATCTGAATCTGATTGAATACATCGCAACATTCTTTTTCGGGATCAAATGCGAAGGGGGCTTATAAATACACAGGACGTGACAACTGTGCAACCCTGCCCTGTGACCTAGGACTGATGTGTGAACAGCCACAGACCGGGATGATCCCCTACTCTTTACAAAGGAGTCTGTGACCTTTTAACGGGTTTGGATTTTGCACTTATGATGCACGAGACCACCATTTCTACTTGACTTCTGAACCATGAGGCAATTGAGACTACGTTAGGCATGTTCATAAAATTTTGAAAATAAAATTATCTCTTTGAAAATGGAATACATGGAAACAAAGTACTTTACAATAAAAAATGATGGTTCAACCTTGTCTGCAGGCTGAATAATAAAAAAGTTATAACCAAAAGTAGTTAAAGTCATGCACATTTTAAAACCATTTTAGGTAAATTAAGGGTTTACTTTCATGATGTCTAGTTGCTTGTGTGTGGTTATTTATACATCAGTGAATACATCCCAGCAGTTTCGTACTTTTCCGCTGAATTTAAAAGAGGTAAACATGAGTTTTCTACATATTTTGGTCAAATATGTCGCCCTCTATAGTCAATGATATGAACATCCCTAACTACGTCATGTATTGTAAGTAGCACCTTGCCCGATACAAACATGTTGGCCGTAGTAGCGAGGCTCGAACTCACAACCCAACCTCGTAAAGTGCTGCCAAACCCAGGCAAGACAAAGAATTTTTAGCAGCATAATAACAGCATCACACAACACTTCCTGGTTGGGTAGTTCCACACGTCTGGCACTTAAAACTTTTTTAGTATATTAGGTTAAGAAGTGAAGGGATGTTAAGCAGTACCCTGAAGGAAGAAGAAGGAAGTTTCACTCTAGTGTCTCGTTATGGTGAGTGACAGGCGCGTACGCAGGGGGGGTGTTTTGGGTGTGAAACACCCCCCTTGGGTTTGTCCTAAAAAAAATAAAAAGGGGAAAGGAGAGGAAAAGAGAAGGAAAAGGAGAAGGAAAAAGAGAAGGGGGAGAGAGGGGAGACAGGGGAGAGGCAGTGGCGTAACCAGAGGGGGTCGAGGGGGGCGATCGCCTCTCTAGTAATGACTGTATGTCGGTTGAGATTGGCATTTGCAACATTTTTTGCGACATTTTGCGCGCTACGCGCGTATATATGTCCCAAAAATGGAATATTTTGGGAGAGGGAGAAGGTTTTAACAACATTGGCCCCCAGACCCACCAAATATTCTAAATATGTGGGGGACGTTAAAAACATCATACTGGACCAAAGTTTTAATGCAAAAACCACACCAAAAATGCTAAATACTTGGTGGGGGATGTTATTATCATACTGGACCATAATGTTAAAAATACAATTTTTTTTGCGCTTTGCGCGTATTAATTTCAATATTAAGCGTATCAAGGTGGCTTCAGGACAGTTTTCCATGACCAATTTTAATTCGAAAACTCAAAAAAATTGTTTTAACATTATTATGAACCTCAAACCACACCAAAAATTCTAAATATTATGTGGGAGACGTTATTATCATACTGGACCATTAATGTTAGAAATGCAATTTTTTGCGAGCTCCGCGCGCGTATTGGTTTCAATATTCCATTTTTCAAGCTTAACAAGATGGCTTCAGGACAGGTTTTCGTTACCCTTTTAGTTCAAAAACTCCAAATTTTGCGCGCTCCGCGCGCATGTTTTCTAGAGATTTTGGTAATATAATGGCCCTCAAACCACACCAAATTTTCTATACTAAATATTATGTGGGGGACGTTAAAAACGTCATACGTTACTTTTTAATGTTAAAATCAATTTTAAATATTTAAGATCAACAAGATGGCTTCAGGGTTTTTGTTGGCATGGCCCCCCATCAAAACAGTCCTGGATACGCCATTGCCCTCAGTGAGGGTTACAAACAGGCGGGGACAGCTAGGGTTCAAACTCAAAGGGTTAACCACATATTAAACACCCCCTCCACGCCGGGGTGAAAAGAAAAATAAGAGAATAGGAAGGGAAAAGACAGGATAAAAATGAAAAGAGAGAAAAATAGATAAACTAAAAGAAACTAAATTGGAATGAGTATTAGGCGTCGATGCTTTTTCTATAGCACGCGTCTGTTAAACTTGAAAGGGAGAATAACACGTGTCATGTGACGCACATTGAACCAATGAGATCGCCGGTAAAACCAACTTGTCTGCGGATTACTGTATATATTATATACACTATATAATGATGTTTTTAGGGTTGAATGAGTTTCAGTCAGTATTAAGATTTGGTGTTAACACATGAGTTACTGGTGAGAAATTGCAACGTTGAACTAAGAATAAACCTGCAATAAGTGTTCAAAAATATGCAAGGAAATGCGTTCTTTTCAACCGTGAATTTCAAAAAAACTTCTGGCGTCGAGGGGGGGATACCCCCCTCGAACTCTGCGTGTCCCGGCCAGCGCTTCGCGCAGGCATGGATAGTGAAATAATTATATCAATATTTCTAAAACACCCCCCTTCACAAAATCATGCGTACGCGCCTGGTGAGTGAGCATGCCAAATTCAAAAACTGTTCTGACTGACCACGTTCATGCTCAGATCATGGACTTCTGATAAGTCCATGCTCAGATACACAAAGGAAGTGTAGCCTAAACTTGAATTAAATTTAAGCTTTAATAAAAAAGCTTAGCCTAGAATTTCTCGATTTTAAAACACGGTATATACATTAAATATAGACATGCTTCTAAATTCGTAACGCATACACGTTTACACTATCCCCATACCTATTTTCAACTTATGTCTTGCACTTCATTTACGTCGCATTTTATTCAGTATTTGGTTGGAATATTGTCATTTTTTTCCAACCCGTTTCACCGACAAGGCCCAATATAAACATAATTGATTGACCATGTCAAAGGTCAAGTTACTTGTCTACTTTTACAGCCGTTTGGCAGGATCAGGCTCAGCCATATTTCCGGATATTACCTGTCGTCACGGGCACTATTAAAGGGGCACTAAGAGATGTGTTGGAGGATGCGCCCTCAGTTATGATCAAAACTGGGATTAGTATATTTTTATAATTGTATTACATGTATGAACTTACACCTATAAGGATTAAGAAAAATCAGCCCTCTATGTACAAGAAAACGTCGATTTTAAAAATGCTCGTCCCGCGGGACGAGCATTTTACGTCCGCCAGTATCCCCCTGCAGTACGCGTGATACATAACGCGAACCATATTTGCATAGAGGGCGTTTTTCAATAAATAGTGATGATATTGTTTTAATCAAGTTTTGCTGTGTTTTTGCTAGTAGAAACAACAGTAATGGCCATTTTTAATGTTCATCTTGAATTCTGAAGTTATTTTTTTAATTTTTTTAAACATTTAAAATTTTCAACACCACTTAATCCATCATGAACAATGCATGTTACGACTGAATTGACAGCAGGCTGTGTGTAAATCTACCGCGCGAACAGCTCCACCAAAGCTATGCTGACCAAAAATGACGTCAAACGCGTCTATCAGTTAGTAAAAGCACACCTCCTCAACAGAGAACCAGTGACACACACAAGCACTAGTTCAAGTAAAACACCAAGCACCCACGAGCGCAAAGTAGTGTACCAAAAGCAGAACCGCACCAGCACTAATGTAGAGAATGCACATGAAGACCAAGAAGTACAGGCAGAAGTGACTCCTGTGCAGGTTTTTCAGATGAGAACCAGGAAGCCGGCGAAAACAATGTTGGTAGGAAAAGTCATCCGCCAAGGAACGCCAGCCAGCAAACCAGAAGAAAACTAGAGTTGAGGCAGTTAACCAAGAAACTGGAGAGGCAAGACACCCCCCCCCCCCCCAGATGGTGCTGACCCGACAGTAACTGACAATGTAAATAAAAGGAAAACATGTAATGTAAAAGAAACTGAAATGTGCATTTGCCAATGCACAAAGTTTGACTAACAAAAGAGACGACCTCCAGTGTTATGTAGACGAATAGTCACCTGATATCATTGGTATAGTAGAAACTTGGCTCAAAAGTAATACAAGTAATGCAGAAGTGAGTATCCCAGGATATCAAATCTTCCGATTGGACAGACCAATTATACAACACGGAGAAAGTGCAAGTACGAGAAGACTTAACAACGTATGATGAAGCTCTATGGTGTGATATCACAAGCAATAACCGTGAAGTAAACATGCTTGTTGGAGTCATCTACTACCGTAGCGGACTGAACACAGATGACAAAAATGAGAATATGAGCCTAGTCTTACAGGAAGTTGGAGAACTAAGAAAGACGTACTCATCATGGGCGACTTTAATTACAGAGAAATCAACTGGGAAATGAGTCATACAAGTTGTGGAAAAGCAGGACAATTTCTTGACGTTGTCATGGACAACATGTGGACCCAACATGTAGACAAGCCAACCAGAGAGGAACCCATACTGGATCTGGTTATCACAACCACTCCAGAGAAGGTGGATGAAGTTGAAGTCTTAGCCCACTTGGGGACCAGTGACCACAGTATGCTGAAATGGGACCTGAATTATTTAGTTGAAACTCCTGCAGAAAGCAACAAGAAAGACTTCGCCAGAGCTGATTACACAAAAATGAGACAAAGTCTGAGTAATATCAACTGGACAACAAGACTGTAACACAGAAGAAGCATGGAACTAAACTAAAAAGGTAGTCAACAGTTTGATTGATCAATATGTGCCAACCAAGAAACCAAAGAAGAAGAAAGCGATGTGGCTCACCAGGAAAGTTTTGAAAGCTGTTCGACGCAAACAGAAAGCATGGAGGAAATATCAAAAAAAAGAATGACAATTGGAAGCAAACAGCCCTACGAGCAATGCCAAAGAGAAACCAAGAAAGAGACAAGAATAGCCAAACGTGACTTTGAAAAGAAACTAGCAGAGAACATCAGAACCGATCCTAAGAGCTTCTATGCCTACATCCGTTCGAAGCAGAAAGTCAAAGATACAGTGGGACCACTGAAGAACGATGATGGAGAAACCCTACAATCAGGAAAAGAGACTGCAGATGCCCTTAACAGATTATTTGCATCAGTTTTTACCAATGAAGATACCGAACCACCTTACCCGACCCAAATGTACAAAGGTCCAGAAGATGTAAAACTGTTGAGTATCCAGATTGACCAAGAGGTGAAGAAGAAGCTTGAGAAACTTGACCCATGCAAGGCGGCGGGACTTGATGGCATTCTACCCTCCATCTTGAAAAACCTTGCTGATGAACTATCAATTCCAATTACATTGATCTTCAACAAGTCTATAAAAGAGGGAACAGTTCCAGAAGACTGGCGCACAGCCCATATCGTCCCAATTTTCAAGGGTCCAGATCCAAACCTGGCAACTACCGTCCAATCAGCCTAGCATCAGTCATCGGGAAGACTCTTGAGTTTGAGAGTATCATAAAGAAGAACATCACAAACCACCTCGACAACCACAACCTCATTGCAGATACTCAACACGGATTCAGAAAAGAAAAATCATGTACAGCCAATCTCCTTGACCACCTGGAAGGACTGACCAAGCAGGTTGACGAGGGAATACCAGTGGATGTTGTCTACTTAAACCTGGCGAAAGCCTTCGACAAAGTACCGCACCAGAAATTACTCGCCAAAATAAGAGCCCATGGAATAGATGGGGAGGTTGCCAGATAGATTGAAGCATGGCTTAAAGACCGCAACAGAGGGTCACAACACAAGGAGCAGAATCCAACTGGGAGAAAGTAACCAGCTCCGTTGTACAAGGATCAGTGTTGGGACCACTCTTCCTCATCTACATGAATGATCTTGATGTAGGTATCAGCCATGGCCCCAGAGTATCTAAGTTTGCAGACGACACAAAACTCTCTCATCCAGTACCTAGCCAAGAAGACATTGAGGCTATGCAGGAAGACATAGAAAAGCTTCAAACCTGGGCAGACAAGTGGCAAATGCAGAACAACGTAGGGAAATGTGGAGTAATGCACACAGGCTTCTACAACCCACACCACACCTACTCAATGGGAGACACACAGTTGGAGGAAACAGAAGAAGAAAAAGATCTGCTGGGTGTTTTAATTCACAAGTCACTTTAAACTTCGTGCCAGTGCGCTGCAGCTGCCAAGAAAGCAAACATGGTCCTTGGCATGATCAAAAGGAACTTTGCATACAAAAGCAGAACTGTCATCCTCAAGCTGTACATACAAATCATTAGTTCGTCCACGCCTAGATTATTGCATGCAAGTCTGTAATCCGTACCTCGTCAAAGACAAGACCAAACTAGAAAAGGTTCAAGGCAGAGCTACAAAACTTATACCTAGCCTGAAACATCTTTCGTACCCAGACCGAATTTCCAGGCTGAATTTAACAACTCTAGAGGACAGATGGAGAAGAGGCGACATAATCGAGACCTACAGAATCATGCATCAAATTGACAAAATAGACCCAGACAGCATTTACCAAAGATCACATCATGACAAAACAAGAGGACATTCAATGAAACTTTTCAAGATAAGGGCCAACCACGACATCAGGCAGCACTTCTTCAGCAACAGAGAGGTGGACGATTGGAACAAACTCCCTGAAAGTGCTGTTACGGCTCCAACACTCCTCTGCTTCAAAAAACAACTAGCAACAACAATGGGGTATGGTTATAATGGGCTAAAAAGCCCGCCCAACCCTTGCCACACAACTTCGGCAACAACGAAGATTGTGTGGCCCTTCAAGGTATGTTCAAGGTATGTTCAATGGCGGTCATGGACGATTACCCTAATTTATGTAAATATGCAAAAGGGACCGTTTTCGCTACGTACATCAGTATAGGACTTTCCTTTCCCAAAATTAATAGAATCCCTGGTGTCGTTAACAAGCCAAGAGCCAGTCCATGGAGAACAGGATACCCGAGGGGTATTCGACTCAACTTGCCAATCTAAAGCTACTTATAAGTTTGACTTTGGTGATACGCATATTTTTGGTGGCGATGCTTGTCGTCTGCTTCATAGTTATTAGAAAGTGCCATGAGGTAAGGCACTTTTTGGTCAAAATTTAAAAAACGAAAAATGTTCATGTCAAAACTATAAAACTTCAGGGAAGTGTCTTTAGATGATTTGGTGCAATTTCAGCTTTTTTTTTATCAAAAACTAAATTTGCTACGAATGCAGCAAATTTTAAGCAAAAAATGTGATTTTTTAGTCAAAATTTTAAAAAGCATCTTTTTAAGTGAAATTTGACACCAAAAATGGATTCTCCGACTCATCTCATTACCTTTCCAAAAATGTTTACTTTTATTACATCATATTAATAGTTCAAAAGTTACAGCGCTTGATAAATTTCCTGTTTTTAGGGTTGACAGCCCCCTTAAATTAGTAAAATAATCCTATTCCAAACATAGACCTATCCAAAAGTCACTCAAGTCTCAATAATTGTACATGCAAATCTAATAGGTGTTAGTACACATATTAAGTATAAAATAGATATATAAGTTGTATATGAACTAAAATTGCATAATAATATTTTCTTAGAAGAGCCTGGGTGGAAATGGTTTGTAGGTTATTTACAGGCTAGGCAATCACCCAGCAGCTTTTAATGTTCACTGAAACAGCTATTGACATGATTGATGAACATTGAACATTTTAGACTGCCACAAGAACATAATATGAAAAATAAATAAACATTAACGTTTTGTATTTTACATTGCGATTTATTTTTCAGAGATATGACGTACATGACGTATAGACATTACCTTTGGGGACACCCTGTATTCCTATTATTATCAGTTTGTTGAAGTTCAATGCTGTGGTTTCAGTATTAAAAGGTCAGCGCATTTCAATAACAAAAAAGCGCCACACGGTTGGAAGAATTCTTTGTCCTTTTCATGGTACACCACCCAAATAAATAATAAACTTAAACAATACGTTCGAAACAAGCGTAAGGGCAGTCGAAATTTGTCAACGCAACAAGGCGGGTGAACGGCATACGAAGGCCAGGGAAACTTTGTTGTAGCCTACATATCGTGCAGTTGGGAACATATGATTTCAGAAGTGCAATATGGCCTCCAAAAAGGTAGCCGAAATCGACTACGCATTTCTGCAGTGTGCTATATGTTTCGAGAAATTCACACGCCCTAAAGTTCTCAAATGCCTTCACTCCTACTGCGAGCCATGTTTGGAACGGACTCCGCAACCAGAAGGCTGGATCACCTGCCCAGAGTGCCGCCAGAAGACCCGGGTGCCGAGAGGCGGAGTAGTGAATCTAAAAGACAACTTTCTGATGAATGGTCTGATGGATAATGCCCGGGTGAGGAGTCAATTGATGATGACGAAGACCCAGCAGAGGTCGGTGATGTGCAACTGCTGCAAGAAAGAGAAACAGGCGGAGGCAAGATGCTTGGACTGTAACCGGTACGTATTTGACAAAACATAATAATTCTGAATCAAACATAAGCTTGGTTCATACAATAAATCATTTAGCTTCATTGAATGGTATTCGTGAGCTCGAGATGATGGTTGTTATAGTCACAACTCACAAGCAACACGAAGGGCTTTGAAGTATTCTAATATTTGGAGGGGTCGGTACGGAACATGGAGCATTCTATCATGTACATGGTGCTGAAATATATAGGAACCAGATTGGAGATACTTTAACATGTTTTAAAAAGAATCAATAATCGATACAGATACAGCGAAATAAACACAGATGCTCATTATTGATCATGCTCATGTAAAAAGGACATACAAATATGTGGGTACCGTATACATGGTATAAGTAATTTCTTATTACATAAGGGGCAAACACCTTTCTATTTCAGAGAAATTTTCCATTAAACTTTAAGCCATTATCTCCACTGGTTAGAATTCTAAAGAAACGCTCACTCATCTTAAAGGTAGATGTTCCGATTTTCAACTTGAAGTTTTCCAAAGTTTGAGTTGCATAATTCTAATGGTTCTTGTTTTGGACGCATAAGATGCCGTGAAATGTGCCCATTGAGTTGTACACAAACTATATTGGTGGTTAACCACTTTTCGCGGTAATTCGATGTTATTTCGCCGATTTTTTCGTAATCATACTGATTTGGACCGTCAAATTTCAATATGTTGATCAGAAAAATCTTTCATATGATATGAAAATCTCCATATGTTTGAGAAAAATTTGTGTTATGAAAATGTGATCGGAACACCTACATTTCTGTAACTCGTAAATTTGAAAGCATTGGTAATTCATAAATTAAAATACAATAAAACAGTGCAGGTGAGAGTCATGTTAAAGGAATTTATATTTGTCAACATTTGAACACTAAGTCCACGTACCTTTAAATAATTCTATTATATATACCGTATATTCATATATAACTATTTTACTTTTCAAATTCAAAGACAGGAAGTCTCCAAGCAAATATGGGCAAATATGCTTATTATTCGTGTAATGTGGTTTTAAAGAAAAGAAAGCATTTAATGACCATGATGACCTATTTGATAAAATCTGAAGAATTGAGGGGAAATCAAATAAGAGAAGAAATATTTGCAGACAAATTGTAATTGGAATGTACTGTGTGAATTACTTATCATATTAATCTGTCGAAAAAGAAAATGTAGAACATGCGGCAGTTACATGTAATTACCTTCTACCTTCATTAAATGGTTCAAATGAAACTATATTGTTGCGATGGAAATTAGTGAAGAACAACTTAGGTGAAGATATAGGGGGGGGGGGGGGTGGGGTACCGCGCCATTTTGTCCCGAAGCAATGGTTATGACGTCATATTTTTGTAGATTTTCAGAACTCTTGTATTGGATTTACGTGCAAAAAATATGCCCTTGGCATCATACTTTCCCGGGTGTGCAGTTCATTTTAAATTTCAGATGTTCTAAAATGGATGGTTTTCTAAACAATTCGAGAAAGAAAATCGAACTGCACACCTCAGGATTGCAAAAAAAGCATAAAACAAGTCAACTTTTTTGTGCCTTTGAACAGAGTGGCGGCCGGGATTGTAGAATTTAACAAGAATTATTTGCGTTACTTTCTTTCAATTAGCACGGTTAGTCTAGTGGAAAGATAGTCGCTTGAGGAGCGAGAGGTTGTGGGTTCGAGTCCCATTAGGAGCACTTTTTGTTTTATATGCTGGATTTGCTTAGCATCATCTGTATGCTTGCCCACACGCGGACACCACACTGCTGGCGTTTACCGTATCAGGGTTACGCCATTTTTTTCTCGAAAATGTCAAAAAAAATTACCGTTCTTTTAAAAATAAGAATTATAATCAAATTACAAACACATTTTGTGCGAGAGCAACACACACATTTGGCAAAAATGGCACAATAAAAATCCGTTCGTTATAAATAAATGGACATAGTTAAATAATAAAACTATCACAATTACAGTCGTAATTCTCTGTGGCGTGCGTAGGTTGGCCATGTCGTAGCAATCGGAAATCACGGGTTCGAATTTTCCCATTATTTTTCTATTTTTTAAACTTGATGGTATATTAATGTAACATCATTGTTATGTCAATTTTTATCAATTATAAATGCCGCCCATGCGTTTATAGTTTTCTTTTTATTTATTTATCTATCATAAATGTATCCTTGATTTATTTAACTTTGTCTATTAAACAATTAAAATGCGTAAACAATTATATTATTGCTCGATATAGAGTGATTTAACTTGAGTTCAGTTTGATAATATGATAGCAAAACTTGTTGTAAAACCATTTTACCAGTGTGTCCAACAATTTCACACTTTGGTAATACATTTAGAGATGTCACTTTTAGCTTGTTATAGCTAGGCTCAATATAAGCAAGTTTGCGGACCTCTATAATTTTAGGCTGGTAACACAATCCCACAGTGCATTTCGTTAAAACAGTGTACATTATTTTTCCACGATACGTATCACGTGATAACCACGATCGATTTCGCAAAATATTGCAAAATGGCGCGGTACCCCAGCCCCCCCTAGTGAAGATATCGGAAAATGTCACTTTTTCCACACAATGCCAAAAGCTGTAGGCCTATAATATAACATGAAAGCGGTAACTATTCAGTGGGTTTGCAAAAGGCGTAAGGGTAGCAGATTAAGCTAAAAGATACAATGGGTATTAGTTGTTGGTTCATATATTTAAATAGATTAGACTATAGAAATGACCATATGACCATATTTTGGAGTTGAGGAATGTCACCCTTTCCACTTTGTCAAGAATTACAGGCCTTTGTGTAAACAATGGTAGAGCATACAAAACGAATTGGAGTGACCATAGGGGAGAATGGGGCAACTAGTCCAGTTAAGCATATTTCATGATATCACCCATGTAACTGTTTACATATAACATATAATCAATGTTAAAAATATAAAGAAAAGGTCAATTACCACAAAACAGAAAACTTTACTTGGCGTGGACCAGTTACCCCATCTCTTGGGGCAACTGGTCCAATCCAACGGTTAGGATACACAGAAATCAGTGAATGACAACACGGAAACTAGGCACTATTTTGTTTACAAACACATTTACATATTATTTAACGCGTAAAAGGGATACATGTCCCAACAATTGCCCCAACAAATGACTCAGCACTTTGTCGAGATGAAATTATTATTATTAAAGCACTCCTGTGACGTAATACATTTTACGCCAAAATGTTTCAAAATGTTTCAAAACATACCAACCACTATTTGTCATTATAATCGATAACTCCAAAACACTTCAGAAAAAAGGAAAAACTGCATTTTTGATTTTAGCCATTACGTAGTTTTCTGTAGCCAGCGAGTATCTTTGAATTCACAATTATTACGGCGTTTCGCGTCCTACAAGTAGACGAGAGTCTTTAGGTAAATTAAGAAATGGTATACTTTGTTATTTGCAAATTCATACACTAATAACTCTACCAAATTAATACCCGTGGTAATGATTTAAATTATAATATTGATCGCAAATCCAAACCACCAATGTCCAAAGTTAGCAACATGCGCCGTTTTACGGGCGTTACAACCATAACCTATTGTTTTAATCATATTTCGGAAAGTCCCTGAGCTGAGCACACAACAATTTAGCACCGATCAAATGCAATAAATATGCACTTAGGCATCTTAAAACCCTAACTCTAGATCACCACACGGCAATAGATTTCTTTTCCGACCCCCAAAATTCACCAGAAAGGTCACCCCGACCGCCCCCCCCCCCCCCGGGATTTGAACCACGGATCTCCAGCCCCCGGTCCCAGACAGTGGCGGATCCAGGAAAATTTTAGGGGGGGGGGCCCAAAAAAATGAATTTTTGCCGGTACCATCCAAGCGGTGTGCAGCACCGCTCTCCGAGCTATGCTCTGACAGGGGGGGTGTCTGAGGGGGGATGTGCCCCTCTCAGAAGTAGAAAAATTAAAAAAAAGTGTATACTTTTGACCAACATTTTATCAAAAAGCCACCTCTTCATTTCCAATAAATATTTTGTTTTTTTATCAATGCACGAAAGAAGTTGAGCATATTATACTGATATTTTTGATTTAAGTATAGATGATTTGAAAGGTCGAACAGGGGGGAGTCTGAGGAGGGAAGTGCCCCCCTCAGAAGTAGATTTTTTTTCAATTTTCGAACTCATTTGGTGCGATCTGGTGTATACTTTTGACCAACATTTTATCAAAAAGCCACCTCTTCATTTCCAATCAATATATATTTGTTATCAATGCAAGAAAGAAGTAGAGCATACGACGTATATACTGATTTTTTCTTAATTTAAGTATAGATTGTTTAAAAGCTCGAACAGGGGGAGTCTGAGGGGTGATGTGCCCCCCCCCCCCCCCCCCCCTCTTCTTCCTCTCTTTTTTTTCTTTTCTTTTTTCCTTTTTTTTTTTTTTTTTCCTTTTTTTTTTTTTTTTCCCCTTTTCCCCTTTTTTTTGGTAGGGTTTTTATTTTTTTTCATTCCAAAATTTTGTAATTTTCATCATAGATCCCTAACTCTACTACACCACACGGCAACTGTGCGGAAACAAATGTTATATAACCCGGCGTGCAGGTTTTTGGGCTACACAAACGGACCCAGGACAACCGACTGACAACCGTGGTGTAGTGGCTAGGATCTGGGACCGGGGGCTGGAGATCCGTGGTTCAAATCCGGGTGGGGGGGGGGGGGGCGGTCGGGTTGACCTTTCTGGTGAAATTTTGGGGGTCGGAAAAGAAATCTGTTGCGTGTGGTGATCTAGAGTTAGGGTTATACAGCAATTTTTTTTTTTTCATTCCAAAACTTTAGTGTCATTTTCATCATAGATAACCCTAACTCTACTACACCTCACGGCAACTGTGCGGAAAAAATGTATTTATAACCCGGCGTGCAGGTTTTTGGGCTACAAAACGGACCCAGGCTATATAACGAGGCGAATACTCGCCGCGTGTCGACTGACAGCCGTGGTGTAGTGGCTAGGATCATCTGGGCCCGGGTGCTGGAGGTCCGTGGTTCAAATCCCGGAGGGGGGGGGGGGGGGGGTCGGGGTAACCTTTCTGGTGAATTTTGGGGGTCGGAAAAGAAATCTGTTGCCGTGTGGTGGTGATCTAGAGTTAGGGATTTATACACCAATTTTTTTTCATCATTTACATTTGTTGTTGGTGCAAACAAGATTAGCATTAACAGGTTAACCATAATACATGTATTATGGAGTTGTGGAATGACTCTTTTCATGTCAAGAATTACAGGCCTTTTTGTCAAGTATTAAACAAAATAGGTTAAAGTAGGTCGGGCATTTGTACAGACTAAGCAATGACCATATTTTGGAGTTGAGGAATGTCCCTTTGTACCTTGTCAAGAATAACAGGCCTTTGTGTAAAGCTCGACAGTTGCTGTTGGTGCAGACAAGACTAGTATTGACCAAGTTGACCATATATTGGAGTTTAGGAATGTCATTCTTTCCATGTCAAGAATTGTAGGGCTGGCCTTTTTGTAAAGCATACAAAACAAAATAGTCGGTTGGGCATTTGTTTTTGGTGCAGATAAGACTATAGCAGCAACAGGCCCGTAACCAGAAATCTCAAAATTCCCCAACAAGTCCCCTTAAAATACTAGCTGTTTTGCGAGCGCCGAGAGGAAGTCCAATTGTTTGGTAAAAAGGTCTTCTTATTCCAAATTCGACCACCTGGTAAAAGATCCAAAAAAATCGCCCCTCCTCGAAAAAAATCCTAGTTTAGCAATGACCATATTTTGGAGTTCAGCAATGTCACTGTCACCCTTTGGGTCTTGTCAAGAATGATTTATGATGATTAAGACAGCACGGATATAAGTTAGCACAAAATCCCCTATTGACGGATTAAAGGATTATATAGCTTTAGCCTATTCCGTAAACTAGTCCTAACTTATGAATGTCTACACCAACACTGTTAGACATTTCCGTAAAATCGTTTTCGTAAAATCATTTCGTAAATTCCCGTGAAATCGTTTCGTAAAGCATGCTAATTTGTGTGATTTCAACAACCACACCCACCCCAACACTTACACTTAAACTAGGACACTACTAACCATGTATACATTACATATTCTTATCCCAACCACCGTGTACATGGTGTAGGCATACACCTATCAAACTCATCTTTATAGGCTATATATATTTAATTTCATTTACGAAATAAAATAAGTCCGGACATTTTGCTGCAAGAATACGGAACGTTAATTTTCGTTAATTTCCAGCAGCATAATTTCCAGATTTCATTTTTATTCCGTAAAATTAAAAGGTTGGGACTGAGTCGGAATTGTTTTGTTGATTTTAAAATAAAAATTGGCCAGAATATATGTATTTGAGTGACTAAACTGATTTCAATACAATTGATTGTCATTCAGTCTACCAAATAATGGAAGAATCTTCCATGACCAAACTAATAGAATGGGGAAAGAAACGATAATAGAATCAGAGTTGACGGTAAGGTAAACTATTGGTAAAACACGACACTCCAGAGAATGATTAATTGATTGGAAGAGTTTTGCGACAGGTCTAAGAATAGACAATAACGTGATATGGGCTCAATTTTTTGTATTTCCAAAATGAATATCTAAAGTTAAAAACCATTTAAACTTGACCCAGAAGGGTACAGATGAACTTTCAAGTAAATTTAAAACCGACGAAACATAATAATTATATCAATTTCTCGCAAATGCAAGATTGTACACTTAAGGCCTATTTTGGCTACTGCGGCAGCTGCACATTTGCAAAATGAAACATTCGGGATTCGCTTTTCTTCTTATTCATAGCTACAGATATTGGAAAATGTTTCATTTGTTGTACAATCTATGTAATCTTATACGGAATTGGTTGTCGATTTTTTTGCTTTATTGAAAGATTGTTCAGATGACTTGCCACAAAACGTTTTTGCCAAATGAGGGCGCTGTTTTGGCAATGAATCATGACGTCACAGTGGCGCCATGTGGGACATGTTGGTACTTTTTGATATCTATGGAAAGAGGTGACTAATATCTATATAGTGTGGCACCAAATACAATATTGGTATAGGGCGTTTAAAACACTGGGGGTTGCAGGAACCTCCCTCCCCTACCCCTTAATTGTTAGTATACATGAATGCCTAGTTGTTTTACAAAAAAGGTTTGAAACAACGTCACAACATACATGTGCATTAAATTGTTGTTAATGTAGTATTAAGGCCTGACCATATTCCACTACGCTCGAACGCTGAGCGCAAAGCGTTGTCAACGCTACGATTGTCACAATATGTACGAACACTCTGCCGCTCATCGGGAATCTACGCTGAACGCTATAGCGTTGGTCAACGCTCGACCAAATCAACAACTGCGTCAACGCTGTGGGCGGGGCCTATGGTGTTCTGGAGAACAGACGACCAAACTACCTCACAAAACGCCGTAAATTTGTATTTCTAGCACATCACAGGCATCAACATCGCAACAAACTTGCTTAGGCCTACTAACTGTTTAAACATCTTGACATACGGGGCCCTCGGCCAGGCCATAATTTGCTATTTTAGAGTAACTTGTCCATATTTGGCTTTAAACGAGCTTCTAAAATTTACTGAGCTTTTCTAATTTGACTAGTTTTTAGTGTTGGTAATATATTTGTATCGTATTTTACCTAAATTTGCCCCTCCCCACCCCAAATCTGGGGCCCGGGCCCATCTGGCCTAATGGTAAATCCAGCCCTGCGCCCCGCGGCCCACAACGTATTTTAACAGAGCTCTCTTTGACTTCTTGACTTTTAAGCCATGGATATTTACTCATGTTTATACACTCTGGAAACCTCAGGATCTCCACATTTACGCGAAGAAATAATAATTAACATTGTTAATCTGCTTTCAAATAATGCGCATATATGTATATAAAAGGTATGTCGAAAACCTATCATAAAGCTGTATAGCAACGTAGCGGTATTATATTATGTCAAATTGGTTGAACTGGCTTTCAATATAGGCCTATCTCCTTGATCACACGTGATATCAAATCCAATTTAACAATGTTGATATTTTATTCACAATCGCATTTTTTGGGATTTCAGGGTTTCCAGAATGTACAAACATGGTTGCAATTCATTGTGAAAAAGATTTTGACGGCAAATGACTGTACTTAATTGTTCAGCCCCGTTCACCACTAAAACTTGCGACTAATATAATTGACGCCGGGGTTTTAGTTTCAGCAAGTCTTTGGTTTGAGTTAGTCCTATATCGAAAGTCAGTTCACCCGATTTGACACTGCATTGCTATACAGCCTTACATGTTAAAGCCTAAAGATAGAGTTCCATCAAAATAAGTTGCAAGTTTTCTGGGACACACTGTATTCGATTTGGCACTACTTATTTCATTAAAAAAATTATTTTAGAGCATATCGATGTACCATGAGTGTTGACCATGAGTGTACCATGAGTGTTTTTTAAATGTTGATGATAGAGTTAAGCAAATGAAGTTGAACCATGCCTTCAAAATTTTTAATAACATCTCACCAGGTTATCTTAGTGAACTTTTTATGAAAGTATCAGAAATCCATCGCTATAATACCAGGGATAGCCACCTTAATTTTGTCATTCCAAGGGTCCGGGGGCAACTTGGCAGCAACACCTTCCAATGTACTGCGGTTGGGGCATGGAACTCTCTTCCAGGCGATATTAAATCGAGCAATACTTATGCTTACTTCAAAAAAGAAGTAAAATCTCATCTTGCAATGAAAGCCAGATTGAGAGAGGGAGGGGGTACAATGCCTTGACTTGTTAGTTGTTTCTCTCTTGTTTGTGTTGTTATTTTGTAAGGACCCCAATGGAAATAAGCTCTTGTGGCTTTTTGGGCTATCCTTGGTCTTATCAACATGCTTTCTGTCTGTGTTTTTTACTATTGTCTTTTATATTTATTATATTTGATTATTGTATGTTCCATCTATTTATGTGTATAAATGTGCAATGTTGATTTGGCTAAATAAATATGAAATGAGATGAAATGAAATGACCTTTTATTTGTGACACCCTGTACAAATCCTGAAGCATTACTACGCCTGTTTACCAGTCGTTGGTATATAAATAGGTATGATTGCAGACGAACTTGGCCCAAACTTCAAAGTCACGTTTGTATTTCTTCTTGTTTTGGGCGGTGATGGAGCAGAAATAATCGACAAGCGTGACATAATTGTATTTCGATAGAAACAAAGTTTTGACACGGTTATGGAATTTTACAATGAGCATAATTTTAAATTGACGTGATAAGTTTGACGTCATGAATGGATGTTAAATCTCTAAAGTGTATTTTAAAGTCAACCACAGTTTCGGCGAAAGGACCGTGTTTTCCCGAGTGTTTTACAATCTGGGAAGCACTGCTGTGGTCGGTTTCACAACTCTAGGTTGAGTACTTGTTACCATGGTTACCGATCATTTATGATACTTTTTGTCACGTTGAATGGCCAGCTCATTTAATAAAGAACCATCCTCCGTTTTGAACGTTCATATGTGTGCGTAAAAATGCCGCGTCATTATTTTGAAGTCTACGAAAACATGCGACGTGTGGGGTATATTTCAGCAACATATTTGATCTTGTTGGTGATTGCAGGGGTAGGCTAATCTACATTGTATTGTACTTGTAGGTGTCAGCTATTCTGTACCACCATTCAATAATGCCGCATCGCGCTCGGTAAGATCTCGAAGAAGCGAGTAGACCGATAGGCTTGCTTCGACGGGAAGATGCCAAGCGATGTTCCTGAACGTAAATGAACTTATCGTCCTCACCAAAACATAGCCAATCTACAAATCATTTGGACATTACTTTTACACATGTTAAACAGGTTTATCGGCAATGTAAAAGTAAAACTGCTCTGATAAAAGGTCATAGACCCGTACGCATTATATTGATATTTTATTTTACTAAGTTTTATTGAAATCAACTTGTGAGCTCCCTAATGCACAGATAGTTGACTATCTGTGCCTAATGAGAGGATGTCGGCAATGTCATGCTAGACGTCCCGTAGTTCATGTAGTTGATGTGCCCATGCTTATAACAACTACAATATGTTAAGTTATACGGTTTATTCCGTACGGGACGATAAATTTCAAGATAGCCATGACATGCATGATGTCATCAAGTTTTGATGAAGGTAAAAGATAGAATAACAGATGAAAGATAATAGAAGATAATGGAAAGGCCCAGTCCCAAAACTCAAAATCATAACAATTTGGTTCCAATCTTAAGGTATCAAACCCCAATCTCATACGTCATATGCTTACATACGGCAATGACGTCAGTGGCTGAGAAAGCCAACATGTGACTTGCTCGGAGTAAACAAAATATGGCATACAGAATTATCGAGAGACTGAGAGAAATAACACCACTTGCATATAAACGTCATACTGCGTACGGGCGGCCAAAGTGACAAAATGGTTACAAAACGCCCATAACTGCGTCAAACGTAACTCGTGTCACCCCGTGTTACTGTGTTTCCTACTCACTAGTTTCCTAGTGTCGAAATAATATGGTAGCCCAACAAGAATAATAATGACAATATTGAACAAGGAAAGACCACAAATGACAGAAGGGTATCATAACATTGTGATTGAAGTTATTCATTTGATTTAGTGATAGGAAAACGCCTAAAAAACACGTCTTCTGAAATGGTTCTGTCTCAGGTATACAAGCTCGTACATTTAATTATCTTGTTCATGTTTTTGTTTACAAGATCTTACCACATTTAGACTTTCTGTTTGTTGCAAGATATCAAAAATTATAACTATTTGGAACAAAGCATTTGTATAAATTTGAAAATATCAATCAAACTTTATCGTGAGAAAATGTTTTTCGTGTTGTATCGCAGAAATTGTCAATATTTTCAACTCTGGATATAGGCTACATCATAACAATGGCACATTTTGTTGAGAACAAATTACCTCTTGGCCGAGTTAAGGAACAAAATCTCATTCGGATATAAGGATGGAACATTATATATTAATAGACCCATTCTCAAAAATGTCGAATAGCAAATATCCATGTTTGGAGACATTGAAGCCACCGGTCACCCATGCATAACATGAACAATCTTCCATGAAAATATTTCCACAATAGCAATTCAATATTTTAAATATCAAAACAAATATCTGTATGAAACATAATAATGACCTTGAGACAATAATGTTATCATTGGAGCATTGCCTGCACAATTTTCAAAAGGAAAAATTAAGAAAAAGAAAACAGACAAGTTTCTCACCGGTGAGTTTCTCAACATGTGCCCGGTGTTTATGTGTGTAAACGAACTTAAAAACGCCCTAGCATTTGTGAAGAGAAACAGGTCATGCACAGGGAAATAGACGCCCTAAAATTGGAAGTCACAATTAAAGGCAATCATATTAATCAAACTGATTTTTGCAAATGACTTGAAATTCTTGTATTTATATGTAATTTCGTGAATATTAACTATCTACAACAGGTTGTAGCAGTTTAAGCATCAGCATTAACATGCTAATCTGTGTCAAATATGACCAGGTTGTCAAAAGCCGAAGAGTTCGGATGCAGGTCAAAATCTCCACTACTACTTTTATGTTTTAAGATGTTAAAACATCTTCCTCTCTCTTTTGTCGTATTCATACAGGTATCTATGCAAGGCATGCAAGACGGCTCATCTTGGTCTCGACGCCTTACGTCATCATCAGGTCGCTTCTCTCGATGAGCTACGATCCGGCAAAGTGACAACTCGTTCCGCCCCACGCACTCATCCCACCTGCCCTCGACATCCAGACAGAAAAGCCGAGGTGTACTGCGTCACCTGCGAAGAGCTCATATGCAAAGATTGCAAGCCAGCTGGGTCTAAAAAATCCCAACATCAACACGTTGATCCTCAGCAAGCTGCGAGAGAAAAGAAACAAGAGCTGCAGAAGCGGGTACCGGCTCTGGCTCGTGTTTGCGAAACACTGCTGGTTGCCGAACGACAAGACACCGAGACTAAACACAGCATAGAGGCAAGAACACAGCTGGTTCAAGCCCAGCTCGATGAAGCTGCGACAGCGATGCACGCAAAGATAGATCAAGAAAAACGACGAATTTTGCAAGAGGTGAGTGATATCAAATCGGCGAGACTTCGCGCCTTGCAAGACCACAAGAACAGAACTTCATATATGCGAAAACAAGCTCAGAACGCGTACGATGTCACTAAAAACGCGATAACCCAAGCTCGGGCAGCAGCGTTCCTGTCCATTTACCCTTCGCTGGATAACAAAGTCCAAGAACTATGTAGCGGTAACTTTAAGCCCCGTCGCATCGACCGTAATCCTAAACCATTTGCTTTCGTGCCTTCTAATAACTTGGATGATTTGCAGCTTGGTATGATCGTGGAGGAATGCAGGGAATTCCCGGTGCGTTTCAAGAGCGCTTGTGGCGTCGCGGCCTGTCCAAATGGAGATATTGTTGTGGCTGATCATGACATGGATAGCGTTGCGGTATTTGGAGTTTCAGGTGAGTCCAAACTAACGCTTCAACCACCCAGTCCAAGTGATGGCATTTACAATGTAACGGACGTGGCGGTAACATCCAACGGACAGCTACTTCTTGTCGACAAGTCCCACAACGTGCGAATATTCAGCAAAGATGGCAAGTTCCTACGCAATATATCTACCCCGAAAACCAGCGATAAAGCAGATCCAGTTGGGAGACCACGCTCTGTCGCAGTGTACCAGAAGGGTGGAAAAGAGTACATGGTAGTCGGTTATCATGGCGTGTGTTTTCTTACGATTCACCATCTTGCTGCGGGAAGTGTGATCACAAAGCTGTCTCCTGCCATCCGACCAGGATGTCTGGCAATGACCAATGACAACAACATTCTGGTAAGCGACTATGACGCCGGCAGAGTGATGGTCCTGAGCATAAGCGGACAAACTCTTGTCAACATTGAGACAACGACTCAGGGAAGTCGTCTAAGAGCATCTGGAGTCTGTACCGACATATTTGGGAACATTTACGTGGCGGTGCACTATCCCGACAAAGGCACTGCTCAAATCCGACGCTACAACGCCGCTGGAAAGTTTCTCAGTTGCGTTGCCGAAGGACTTCAGAATCCCCAGAACATGGCTTTCACAAAACACGCCACTCCTAAGCTTGTAGTGGCTGATGAAGACACTGTCAAGCTGTTCAAAATTAACTGAGAACTCCTTACCTAGAGATGACAACGCCCAATAAACCATAATGGGTTTTTATGGAAGCGCGAGGACACTTTTTAAATTTGCTTGTTCCTTCGGTCTCATGTTTCGTCTTGTCATGATTGCCGATTGTTTCTTCAGACATTTATACGGACAAGACGGTTGTGAAACGTGGATACTGCCCGGGGACTGCGAGTACAAATTGGATTTGTAAGATACCACCCAATTCCAACCTAAATAAATACAATGTCAACGAAGAAGAAACATACTTCTGATTTAGCAGACAGGGCATTCAGTTCAGACATTAGTGGAAAGAATGTGCAATAATTATTGTAAGAATGAAGTGATCAGGAAAGCAGCTGTGGAGGCCCTATAGATAAACGCAGATCGATCAGAACTTACCTAGCATTGTTTGAAAACATAATTATTCGATCCAGGTTATGAAACCAATCAGGTGGTGTTCGTAGACAGCGCCATAAGTTGTATCCTTTGGAGATGGTAATGTTAAACGTCGAGTACAAAGACGCGGTCAAAACGTCTGTTATTTTGGTCAATTCTTTCAAGGAACAATGACTTGATCATATATCATGTAGATGATGAAAAGCGTTAACAATTAAGATTGAATAGTCGATGATGTAACATGTTTAAGAGTAATAATCCAGGTTGTCCACATGCACATCAAAAGGTAGTGTACGGAATTGAATAAGTTGACTTAAAGCAATATTATGTGATCTTTTTCACAATTTGACACATATTTATTTCTCTCTTCTATAAATGAAGTTTGACTATCAGGAAAGACTCACAACTTATCTATTTCAGTGTATTTACTGTACAAAACCCATCACAGAACGTTACTAAATCATAATGGAACTCAGCTTCCAATTTAAGGAATTTTTAACATAGGCATGGGCCTAGCTACTTGTTTCGATTTTCATCATAAAGCATTCTGTACCATTGTGTTTTCACTTGCTTACGCGGTCGTAACCGCAACCGTTATTAACACGGTTTCAAACCATGGAATTATATTTATGAACAAAAACAAAACCACTCAGAAAATAAACTGTCGAAATATCCCTATTTTTAAAGTAATTATGAAACGATTTGCTATGTAACTTATAAATATTTTAGTGTTTCATGTTATAAATGTAAATTGACAAGACAATTACATGTCTAGGAACAAATCACAGATAGAGGGCGTTCCATGAAAAAGATCGCATCATATGCCTTTAAAAACACTTTTGTACTCTTTATTGAACGCATATTTTTTAGAATTCAGGCAAAATAAAAAATTCGGGACATTAAAGGCATATTATGCGATCTTTTCCATGGGACGCCCTCTATCCTTGATATCTTTTTTAAAAGCAGATTTTCTTGCAGATTTACATTTCTGATCATAAATCATAAATATATTCTGAGTTAAAGCGATATGATTCCAAATTACTTCGAAATCATGGTTTAATAAAGAGGTTGAAAATAGATTGTCCTGTCGCAGGACAGTTTATTTTCATTCTAAATTCACTTTAAACCATGATTGAAGATATTAGGAATTGTATCACTCTGTAACTCAGAATGTATTTGATTTATGATCAGAAATGTAAATCTGCAAGAAAATTTGCTTTCAAAAAGAATTCAATGATAGACGGCGCTTTCCTCCAAACAAGAAGAGCCAAACGTCTTACCGTTAATTTGGTTGAAATTAACAGCAGAAGGTCGTCTAACCAGGGGTATGCCAGTGAGCTTGCCGATCGGGTCCACTTTTAAATTAAAATTTGGTCAGCATAGAACTGGTGGCGCTATACTGATCAGGCGTGATTGTAGCCAGACGACACGACGCTGGCCACGCGTCTCTCAGACGACCCAATAATGTCAACGGGAGTGCACTATTTTGAATTATTTTTAACAGTCATCGCCCGGTTAACGATGACAATTCTTCTAATTATGATGAATTTGTCAAAATGATAAGATTAACAATAACATTCGCGATTACGTGTTATTCACATTCATTACGTATTCAACATTTAGGTTTCGCGTGGCCACCGTCGTCTGTGTAAATCCACAACGCCCTCAAACCTATGCTGACCAAATATTACACTGTTAAACGCGTTCAACGCCGGTCACCATGGTCACCGACACATTCCGATGATTACCATAATTTATGTAATTTATGCAAACGGCACCGTTTTCGCTACGTGTGTTAGTATAGGACTTTCCTATCCCAAAATTAATAGTATCCCTGGTCTGACTTCTAAACAGGACCAATAATAGATAGGCATAACGTGGTCACATTATACCAGGGAGCTTATATAATGGGAGAGGACATTCGAATCGCAAAATTGAAGCCTCCCCATATATGGGCATGTGGGCGTGAGTACGCGCGATGTACCTCTTGGGATGAAGTGTTCTCTTGACAACGCTATGATTGACAGCACGAAAGTCCTTATAAGGGACATTGAGACGCGCGATGTACCTCTTGCATAATGAGGGCGCGCAATGTACCTCTTAGAAAGGCTTCAATCTCGGCAATGGGAGTTTGTGTACAGTGGCACCGCTCTGATTATAATACTATATCAAAACAAAAAATTGTCGATCACAGCGTATACGATTCCCTAGCGTCAAATGCAGCTGGTGCGTAACCGCTTCTTTCGCGATGGCAAGGGCGCAGTAACCCGAAAGATGTGACGTAGCCTTCATGTTAACAAATAGGTAATTGACCAATCGCAGCCCTAATCAACAAGACCCATGCCGCGTTGCGAATGTTTTGGAACGCACTGCATGCAAGGACACGCTCAACCTTTGAAATGACCGCGGGCGATCAGATCATGACGCTGTGATCGACAATTCTTTTGGTTTTGATATAGTACGAGGGGCATTCAATAAATATCTGCAACCATTGAAAATCTCTGAACCGTGACACGTGTCAGTAAAATAAACTTATGATACTTAAACTGTAAGTCTTAGGCCTACTCTTTTCTCACAGAAAATGTCGAACACGTAGGTCATTTTATCATTACATTTCAGCACTGTGAATACCGTGATCCAGGGCACTGGTTAGGGAATTAAATATTACAATGGCGGGAAATTTGAAAGACAAGTTTATGGCATGCATTAAGAAACGTGCGTTTAACAGTGTTACTATTGGTGCTTGATTTATAATGCTGATTCTTGTCAATTTTCAGTGCCCAGAGACCATGATGTTTATAGTACTGAAATTACATAATGAAAATGACCCACATGTTTGAAATTTTCCGTGATAAAGGGGTAAGAGTTAAGACTTAAAGTTCAGAGATTTTCAATTGTTTCAGGTATTTATTGAATGCCCCTCGTATGACTAAATCAGTTGGAATCCCGACTAAGACTTACATAAATGTGTTATTCAAAAAATAAAAGGTGTTTAAGAAAAATAAGAGAAGACTGAATAAGTCATGTCAATACTACTTGCAGCATGACCACAATATCACAAGCATTCCATAATTGCAATGTAATGTCAATGGGATCTACATGTAGTAGACACGTCATGTGATGAAAGTACCTTTCAATCTAGACATGCAAGAACTGAAATAAATAATGAGGTTTTGTATGAATAAGCAGGTTTACCGGGTATTAAGTGAATAAATGTCAAGATATTTCATAACAAAAGTGGCACGTAACAAAAGTCATTATCATCGTCTATCATGCCAAAGTTGTTTGTCAACTCATCATATTGTGTTTTGCTACATTTGAACGCAACAAGGCATTTTGTTCAATATGTTTATTGTTCTATTGAGTTTCGTTATCATGGTTATTGTTATTGTTGTTGAGCACGTATCACAGGGTGGAAGAGCTTGGATTGTAACATATTATTCCATGTGTTTGGCATCAATAACATGATCACATCGCATTCAAAATGTTCAACTATTCCCGGGTCTAAATCCCAGTTAATAAGCTGCCCATTTTCCATATTAAACCAACTGGTTTTTACTGTTTTGAAATTGGGTCTTAACAAGTTTACTTCAAACTGGCGCGAAAAAACGAGCTTTTTTTGGGTGGTGGCGCATGGATGGCGGCGCAGCCGTCACTTTTAGCATGGGTTTGGGAAAAGTTACACATTTAGGTCTTTCTAGACATGAGGCCGCGATGTTTTTAGTATATTGTCCATAATTTGATATTATTATTTTGTTGGGTAGTCATTATTTAGTGTCAAAAATGGGAGAAATATGGTTATGTCACATCAGAAAACAGGTCGAACGAGGAAAAACGGTGCAGTATTTCGGAAGTTATGAGAATTATGAGAATTATGATGATTAAAAAACCCCGGCAATATTATACATTTGTACATCGACAAATTTGATATAGCACATGTTAAGATGTGCGATTATTATTGGATATTTATTCATAACTTGTCCATAATTTTATCTTGTTTTTCAGATATAAAAGAAATCTTGTTTCTCGGGAAATATTTGTTAATTTTTTTGGGGGGCCATAATTTAAAAAAATCTTGGTTCTCTGATTTGTTTTGTCACAATAAAAATGCGTTTCTGTTTCGTCTCTATTTTAGGGGGCGGATCATGGAGCGAGAAATGTTACAAAAACATTTTTTGTAATGCCCTAATGAAGAAACATGAATTTTGTACATGTTGTATGAGTACGAGTAGGAGTAGGCTCTCTATTTTAGATAGGAGTATGAGTAGCAGTTAGTAGTAGCAACACTGAGAGTGTGAGTGACAGTGTGGTAGCAGAGCAGTTAAAATAGCAAGTGTTATAGTGGCAACAGCAGAGCATTTGCAAGTAGCTTCAACAGGCAACAGTATTTTATTTAACACTGCTGATGCAACAATAACGGCAAAAGTGATACATGTAGTAGCAAGTGGCAGCAGGAAGTACATGTAGCAACATTTGGTTTCACCCAAGTCTGAGTTAAATTGCAATTGTTTCATTTGTTGAGGCAAGTTCTTATATTAGAATCGGGTCATTTTCCTCGTCGTAAGACAACCCAATTGAAAGTGGTCGAACAATATACGGCGGGGCTCTTTATAACGGTGGCCAAATGATTCAGTTTGATGATGCACACACGTCAAAACAAACACCTCTCATCTGGTGTCGATAGAACGAGCCTAAGATCCGAAATGATCTAAAACATATTATATGCATTGAAACATCACAAAATATGAATTACATATGAAGGAGTACATTTTCTAACCCTAACCGATAAATTGAATAGTTTAGCATGTCATTTAATATTTGGAATGATTCATTGGCTTTCAAAGGTGCCCAGCTGAATCCATACCAGATATGGGCAAATCATGTCCATCTTCATTTGGGCGATGTTTTCAACGTCGAAATACTGATTGTGGTATTCTGATTCACCAAAGCATAACCAGCCATTATTAGGCAACAACAAAAAGAGTTGAGAGTTGTGTTGCACTCAAGTGAGAAAAAAAAAATCGGGATTTTGGGTCAGTCGGTCTGATTTATATTTTTTTCTTCTTTCTTATGTTAAATTTTAAGTGTCAAACATTTTAGACACCCGAATATAGGTCTATTACAAAAACCAAATCTATACATTTTTTTTTTTAAACATATATTTGTGCATTTATTGTCTGAACAATAATTATTATATATATATTGAAAGTATTGACTTTAACTTTGAGCCGCGTTTCATTATATATATATTGAAAGTATTGACTTTAACTTTGAGCCGCGTTTCATTAGCATCAACCAGCCGATATAATAAACATATAACACCGCGTGTACGTAATCAACCAGCCGTTACAACAAGTGTAGTTGATGCTATCCCAATAAACCATAACGGGCGAGATTTGTGATAATAATAAAAGTTAATACTATTAAATATAATTTTGTGCATTAATTCTATTGAAAATAAATATGTTAAATATTAAAAGTATGACTTTTAGCATTAAAAATCTTGTATCATGCATTCATTAAATCTTCAATGTCGTGATATTTTATTAATATCAATGCACCAACTCGCCGTTAAAACACGCAGTGAAATTGGCCTAAATTATGTACCACGCCATGTTTACGTTTGGGAAATGCGTATTTATGCATTTTAGACCCTAGGTTTTTATAACGAGCAATATCGAGTTCGTCAACGGGGGTCTTTGTACTGATAGACAAGTTTTTTCTGCTGTTTAAACCTTTGAATAAACATTTGAAGATCGAACAAAGTTAAAGCTTCATGGTAAAAACGGTGAGTGGAAAAAAATAAAATAAATGCGACCCGACTTTTTCGACTTTTACGGTCGGTCGCTGAGGGCAACACAACTCTTTTTTTGTGGCCTAATATGGAGCGGTAAAAAATAACCGACCCCGTTAAAGCAATGACTCTGCACTATCTGCCAGTACAGTTATAGGCTACATGTACTGCATATGGAGCTGCAGTGGCGTAGCCAGGTTTTTCTCAGTGGGGGGGCAAAGGGGGGGCCGGGAGTTTTGGTGGGGGGGCAACAACCAAATTGAGGATTGAATTTCCTTGTGTTGTGAATAGGTTAGTCCCAAATTATTTCAACTGACATTTCCCACAGGGGGGGCAACAGGGGGGGCAGAGAACCCCACAGGGGGGGCAGCTGCCCCCCCTTGCCCCCCCTTGGCTACGCCACTGTGGAGCTGCATAAGGTAACGTATAATTGCAAGGTCAAAGTAAAGCGGACGCTGCGAATCGCCAGAGAAGTATGACAAGAAATGCTGTTTAAGCAAAGAAAACAATCTTGCACACAAACAAACTTGACGTTTACTTGTTTACTATTGTTTAAATTATTGGAAAACATACTCCAGGGTCTTTTCTTCATCCAGGGTAATTGTTTACAAAATAAAAGAATTGAAATGCCTTGCATTGAACAGATTCATATAATAATGCATTGTAATTAGCAGGATTTCTTTTTTTCAAATTCATAAATCACTCTGCTATCAGCAGTAGACAGCAACCAGACTTAACCATAGGATCTATGACTAATAACAGTGAGCAGCAATCACAAAGCGTTTCTAATTAACACTTATTACACGCTGCAGTCGTCTACAGACGACAGTTCCAAAATTCACAAAATGTTTATAAAATGTCAAATTTATTGAATTTCATCGCCATATTTAGAATCGCAATGAGAAATGTGTTCAAATATTAAGTACAAACATGCCTAGTATTGGTTCATTAGTTCGTGGGATAGACTTTGAAAGTTGAGAAAGGTGGAAAATGTTAAAATACAATTACACAATAACAATTACACAATAACAATTACACAATACTCCTGTATAGCCTAGTAAATAAATTACGTTTACATATTTTCAATATTAAGTTTTCATTATACCGAGAGAGTAACGAATTTAAGCTTACACGTCCAAGGTTTTATCAAACGACTTTTTTATTGGCGAGAAATAGAATGTTATATCATGTAAACTTAAATTATTTTTAAAAGTTTCAACTTTTATTAACTTAAAAACATGCACCCTATATGAATGCAGTAGGTTTAGGTGTGTGCTGACGATTTACCACGATGCAATTGTCCTAACATCGTTTCGACACTATTGTCTTATATTAAATAAAACAAATTGATGATTTCGCTTCAGACTCTTCAGATTTTATGAAGTCTTGTAGGTAAACATAATAAACGTAAGGTGCATTTTAACCGGGAACCACAGTACCTGCCTGAAGTAACCCCGTAACTAGCTAATGTGCTTCCATCGGTCCGTGCATCATTGAGAATCTATTTTAAAGACGTTTAAGATCTTGCCATTCAATCCCATTCTCATGTTAACGGTGTCCTAATATTACATACAATATGCTAAAAACTAGAATATTAGTACTGTGAACTATATTATCTAAAAGCTAAATATATACTTTTTTATCAATAATCAAAAAGCTAAGAGTGTAAGGACTACTTTATATTATAGTTTACAGGGTTTAGTTAACAAAATATCCCACTTGTGATTTGTGAACTGCAAGATTGTGATTTACAAATAAACACCTTTATTGAAGTCAATTTGAACATATTATATAACTAACTTTATATGGCAAATGTTTTTTAATTAAGCCCGGGAATTAAGCATCCTTTGTTGAGAACCATCATATAATGTTGAGGTTGTAGCACCCGGCGCATTGAATTTTGATACCTCGTTCATTACAAAAGACTATAATCGTCCAAGATTAACAATGATTTATGAAAAACAGAAAAAGGATACAATTTTAAATGGCACCATTTTCAAGATTGCGCTCGCTCTCATCACATCAGGCTCACTGTCGAGTGTCCATCTTGAACATGTTGAAGACTATAGGGTCACATGGATCGAGGCTCAGTCAAAAATGTCTGTACGCATAGAACGAGCAGGCCGGTTATTTGACAAGTTCTTGCTTGGCAAGCATGCACATTTAAGCATGATCGAAGCGTGCTTCAGATCTTGCAATTCGCCACAATTTTAACTGCATCAAACCGTTCATGATCTTGGGATGATTTACCGTCTTTCGTATAGCAAATGGGATACCAAAATTAAGTTTAAAGAACTTACTTAGGGGAGACGTCAAAACTCGACCGCCCGTTGACTGCCGGTTACGGGCGGATCGCCCGGTTCTTTCAGGTCAAATGTTTTACTGGTATATGAATATTCGCGCATGCAACACTGAACAACCGCCGGTTGACTTAATGCTGTAATCTGACCAATTTACACTATCAATCTGTTACTTTGCGGTCATAATAGCTCTCTCTATAATCGTTCTATAAAAAAACAACATTCATAGACTTTCGGTATTGATTTTAAAAAGTTAATTGAGCTATAAACAGATTGAAAAAGCCAACCCCAGCGAAAATCAATAGCTGTATTGTACTGGTTGTCAACTGAGACTTTTAAGTCTTAAAAGAGCCCATTACTTCAAGATGTTATTGCTCACGTGTGTGACGAGGCACTTTCAACCGGTCGTGTTCAACAGAGTGTTACTATTTGACCTCATTATGTGTGTATATTATAACAGACGACACGTTTTGTGAGAACCGAACGGAACCGGCCGTAACCGGCGGTTGCCGGGCGGTCGAGTTTTGACGTGATCCCTTAAGTGTCTTTATCAATGTTATTATTATTATTATTTATACGACGACACATCTCTAATGAATACTGTTTTACATGTAATTTGTGGTGTTTATGTTTACAAACTGACTTCAACACAAAAATGTGTCTCGCAAGCCTTTAATATAACACATGGTGTTTGCAGTGCGAGTATTAGTAGGTTGAATTGTGCACAGGTGACGGGATAATTAAGTTGATCAACTACCATTAAATTTCAAGATCACGAGTGACTATAGACTTGGGCCTTGGAAATTGCAACTTATTGTAATTGTATTTGGCAAGTGAAGGATACGCATCACTGTCTGGGTGTTCAATCAGATCTAGTGCAATGAGTAGGCGGTGACGACATTATTGCCAATGAATTAATTGGTTTTAAAGCAGGGAACAATTGATATGCATTGTCTGTCACATTTTATCAATTTTAAGTTTCAGGTCGTAGTGCGTGCTGGAAACCATTGTTGTTGACGACAAGCCGCAATAAAAAGGAACTTGAATTTGAAAAGGTCGAAGTTGTTGACGAAATTATATATTTTCATATTAAAGGTAGATGACCCGATCACATTTTCGTAACACAGAATTATTTCAAACATACGGAGATTTTCATATCATATGAAAGCTCGTATTTTTCTCATCATCATACTGAAATTTGACGGCCTAAATCGGTATAATTACGGAGAAATCGATGAAATAACGTCGAATTACCGCGAATGGTGGTATACCACCGATATAGTTTGTGTACTACTCAATGGGTACAGTTCACAGCATCTTGTGCGTGTAAAATAAGAACCATTAGAGCTATGCAACTCAAACTTTGGAACACGACTTTTTTAAGGATGACCTTTCATGTAGAATAGAAAACTTCAAGTTGAAAATCGAAATGTGATCGGGTCATCTACCTTTAATAGTATATAAACAGTTCCCATTTAGATTATGCCTGATATTTTTAAATGAGTTACTCCATCGAAACGATTTTTAGCACACATAATGTACGTATTCACAGCAACACCAGAACGGGCTATAACTACGCAGGTGTTGTAATGTTTGAATTAGCACACATTGAATGGAGGAATACCGCATTTCAAAGTTGCTAAAAGTTCCATGTGTGCTCATTCAAGCAGTACAACACCTGTGCGGTGTTCAAGCAAAGACCCTGGTTCAAGCTGCGTAACCATCCTCCTTCAATACATCATTTAGCAACTTTTGAATTGAATTATTCCTCCATTCAATGTGTGCTCAATGCTCATTCACATTCGCTGTGAACACGTACATTAAAATCGTTTCGATGGAGTAACTCATTTTGAAAATATCAGGAATAATCTAAAGGGCAACTTATTTTTGTTGAACTGTGTTTATGGACAATACCTTTTCGAGAGATAAGCTAAACCATAACGTCACTACATACTTGAATGTCTCCTAATCATATTTAGACATAGATCGTCAACGCTATTAAAAATACATGGCAGAATTGTTTTGCTATTCATATCACCATGGAAGAAGAATCAGCTTCCATGATATTACTGGCCACCTCGAACTTCCAAGTTTCATTTCAAACAAAATTGGCAAACTTTTTGCCAGCTCCGTGTAGACTGTTTGGCTTCTCGAAACTCCCAACATAAGTCAGAACGATACATAAAAGTAGTCTTATGTAATGATAGGCTGTTGCTGTCGACAAGACCTCGCCATGTTGGTAAGAGCTAAGGCGGCGTTTATCTCCTGCCAGTAGATATCTTCTTCATCTTGGCTGTAACAAGAGGAGATAATAACGACAAGATGAGCGGACACTTAAACAACGTACCTATCCTTTCAATAGTATTTGTGTATAAATATTCAGTTTATATCGGTCAATAATTTGAAAGACTCTAAATTTATGGGTGACTCATGTTAGCTGGGAGCAAGAGAAGCAACACCGAGTGTTACATCTAGTAAATAAGTGTGTTCCCAAAATATAAATATGGGATGAATATCCACAGTTCCGAGGGCAATAAAAAGCTCAACTACGGCAAACATTCGTCGATTTGGTATCGGGAGATTAATGGTAACACGTCCGTAGTATAAAATGTATTTAAAGTCCTAATAGAATACAGACTAGACTAGACTAATAGAAGACGGCATTTCGTTCATCGCTATACAACATTTAACCAAGTTCAAATACACCACCACAAGAAATAACAAATATATTTGGGACACAATTATTGTCAAAATTTCCAAAAGGTGTGAAAACGTAATTAGATAAGCCCATAAGTAGCTTTAGGACAAAACTATATTGGTTTTACATGCATTCTCGCCTTCAAAGGATACGTTTCAGACTTGACATGTTACATGTTTAAACCTTTTGGAATTGCAATAATAATTTTCAGTGACGGGCTTTTAAGACGAGCATTCATATAATGGTTTTTAAAGGATTCGCCGTCGTAGAAGTTGGAAACTTTTAAGCTTTTGTCAGGATAAAGTCTGGACTTCTTCAGGACCAACTGATCACAAGCAGCAAAGCTGGGACAGTCTATAGTTTGCTTGGGGTTGGGTCATGAAGCGGTAAAAGATGACAAGTTTGACAGATGTTTTAACTTGTTCGACGGTGAACCCAATAATGTGCGTTATATATCTTTCATTCTGTTGTTTGCACGTAGTGGAGACTTTAGTCGCTCGAGTGCGTGGACTATGAAACACAAATTGCCCTCAACTACATTGACAGATCGAACGAATAGTCGCCCTCAACTACATTGACAGATCGAACGAATAGTCGCCCTCAACTACATTGACAGATCGAACGAATAGTCGCCCTCAACTACATTGACAGATCGAACGAATAGTCGCCCTCAACTACATTGACAGATCGAACGAATAGTCGCGCAGTACGAGTTGGAATGAAGTCAACGTTCAAAGGAAAAATGACGTAAACCTTGTCATCGGCAACGGACAGTGGCGTACCCAGCTTTTGGAAACAGGGGGGGGGGGGGCCGAAACCGGCCCAAAAAAACCGCATGGTCAAATACGCAAATCTACCGACGGAGGCTCGAATTTACCGACGGGCATATTCCAGGGGGTGGGGGCGGGCCCCCCTGGACCCCTGGGTACGCCACTGGTAACGGATATTAAACTCTTAATCTGTATTATAATGACGATGTCGGGCTCCAAGCCGCCGTACCTTGAGTGTGTGTGGTCCATCCTGTTCTTGAGCAGTTCACCATGATCTCCATGTGACGAATCTATAATGTGGTAGGATTAAAATAATGGGAAATAAAAAGTATTTGTATCGACATGTTATAATTCTTTAATCATCAGCACTTTCCATTGTAACCGCACATTTGATGATGTAGGGCTGCACAAAGTGATATTCTCCGTCAGTCTATAATTAAACATCATAATCAGAAGGTCTCATCAGATCAAATGTGTGTGAAAGTCTTTATGGAAACCTGCACTCTCAGAAAATAATGGTTCAACTTAGAACCTTTTGTCCTCTATGGAGCCCGCAAAAACGGTTCTTAAAAATTGAGGAACCAAAGGTTATGAACCAAATATGTTTTTATGTTTCTATATTTAACCTTTTTAGCACTATTTTTAGTTCGATGGAGAACCATTAAAGGTTCCATATAGAGAACAGTTTTTAGAACTTCTTGAAAACCATTGTTTTGAGAATGTGAGGCATTCAATAGCTCTTGTCATACGTTAATGCTATGCCTGCTATTGTTATTTTTCTAACAACTGAAATTGCCACATACGTTAACTTTGTATTTTACTCCTCAACATCAGCTCGTTAGAGTTCATATGTCGCCATAGAATAATGGAAACGTTAACATTATTCGAATTTTCTGCAGCATGCAGCATTATAATGCCACCTGTTTTATTATTGCGGACTTTGAAGAATCTGCTGAGTGCTGAGGATACATCGGTTTGTCAACTGAAGGGGCAGTGTTTCTAAACTTTCCACTTCACTGGTTTGAGTGCGTTCGTTCGATTTGAAACTTACCGTCAAAGAATGCACTTTCCTGGTGTCCGGCCTCGTTAGATTGCAAACTGTGTGGTGATAACCTCGATATAGAAACATCTTCATACTCGTGTGAACTCACGGACCCAGCTCCCGAGCCATTCCTCCTTCGGTTTGTCTCGGCTTTCTGGTGATGGTGATGATATCTCTGAGCATGCTCAAAGGAATCGTTCAGATATCTGTGCAGGATGGAGTGTTTGAACTTGTGTGGTGGTGCGCCCTCTTCGATAGGTACTGATGGTTGGTGGTAGCCAGAGTTGAATGGATGAGCATCTTGTGATGTGGTGGAGGGCGCTTGTGACGAATAGTTACTGATTGTTTCATAGCAGTTGAGCTGTGGATTAGGGTCTTCAGGACTGCGATCATCTGAAATAATGAAAATAAAAATTGTAGTTTTAAAACAACAACATACGATATGGCCGGGCTCCTAATATCCGTCTCATCTTTTATTATTCACCGGAACTCTCTTAGGTCGGACTACGACATGCTTCTCACCAGACGTACGCACCCTCTTGTAACGTTAAGGTGGCTCTATTGGCTGATGAAAATTTTAGATTTCCTTTAAAATCTGGTATGTTCTAGCCCTTGGTCTAACGATTCTGGAACTGAAAATTTTATTTCAATCGGACATTCGGTTGCCGAGATATGGTAGGTCAAAGAGGCATAATACCAACATCTTTGGCAACAACTTTCTTTTTATTTTCTTTGTTTTTTCCAATTCCAGTTGCCATGTAATGTCCTAATTATGGCTAATTATGTATGCATGAAATATGCAAAGTAAAGTTTGTGGACTAATGAGATGAGCTGTGATGCTGTGACTTGGTACATGGGTAGAACACTTGAAGATCTAAAAACGTACGTTAGCTTTTGTCTAATATTCATTTGCATAATTAATTAGGACCTAATTAAGAAATGTTTAAACATTTTAATTAGTGGGCCTAATTAATTATGCAAATGGCAATTAGACAAAAGCTAACATACGTTTTTAGCTCTTCAAGTGTTCTACCCATGTACCAAGTCACAGCATCACAGCTCATCTCATTAGTCCACAAACTTTACTTTGCATATTTCATGCATACATAATTAGCCATAATTAGGACATTTCATGGCAACTGGAATTAGAAAAAATAAAGAAAATAAAAATAAAGTTGTTGCCAAAGATGTTGGTATTATGCCTCTTTGACCTACCATATCTCGGCAACCGAATATCCGATTGAAATAAAATTTTCAGTTCCACAATCGATAAACCAAGGGCTAGAACATATCAGATTTTAAAGGAAATCTAAAATTTTCATCAGCCAATAGAGCCACCTTAACCTATACTTTTTACTTCAATATCTGAACCTACGTGTATGTGATTGATTTGAAAAAAATTACTTCATTTATTGTTGGTTCTGGTTTATGAATATAAAAGTAAAGTAAGTAAAGACTCGTGCCGAGCAAAGCTCGCGCGCGGAGTGCCCATCTCTCTTTCATTAGCGTTTGGGCCAGCCTCCCCATGTAATACTTGGCTGTGGGGGGTTCGCCACTCCTCCCGCACAGCGAGTCTGTTATACTTCCCAACATGAATTAATGCCGGTACCCAATTATACACCTGGGTGAAGCGTGGCAAGTGCGGTAAAGTGCCTTGCCCAAGGACACAACACGTTTATGAATATGTGTTATTCAATTTGATTGATATGAACACAGTTTTTGTGTGTTATTCAATGTGATGTGACGCGTGATTGATGTCGAAAAAGTTATTTCGAGCAAAACCAGGGATAGATTTCTCCTATATCCTCCCATGTATTAATATAGGGCCAGAAAATTCAGCCCAATCTATCCTTGTTTCGCCGATGACAGATCCCAGCATGATCTCAGCATGGGATTTCTGTGGTTTGGCATCTGAACATGTGTGCCCTTGATAGTAATTGTGCCAATCATAACGCTTGTTGCATCACATGATCAGTGTCAACCAATCAAAGCACGCGCAAGGTCACTGAATTTGATGTTTACAAACAAAACACATGTGCTATTCTGTGGAAAATTACCAATTTGCATTTTCAATGAGATGCCATGACCTCATCTTTCATCGGAATAAAGTGGATCCACTTGAGGGTGGTACATCAGGACCTGTTCTTTCGATCTACCTTTGCAAATTGAGATTTCACCGTTGCTTTTTTCTATAATAAAAGGATCCGATATAGTGTCAACCAGTGCTGTACTATGATGACATTTTAGGAATTTTCTACCAATCTCTGTCAGAAAACAACTTTGAAGCCATTGTTTTGAATGTTTTACAGTAAGTTATCCATCTGTGAATATGATGAATTTGTAATATCAGGCAAATGCAAATAACAATCGATGATCTTTAATCATAGTATTTGGGTGGGAATCCTTATAGTATACATGTATGCTGCTAAGCATGCTTGTGCACTGGCTTATGGCAGTAACAACTCAATCGGCACCACATGCTGAGCAAGGGGCGACCTTGTTGCGAAACAAGCATAGCTTCAAGCTTTACCGACAGAAATCTATCCCTGGTTTTGGGCAAAGGCAGATGTTACTTCAAGAAATAATGTATTGAAATTGCAAGACCGGTTTCAAGACTAGCAGCTTCATCACATTGGCGCATGAATGAAAACCAATTTTCGAATCATCGTCCGGCAATTCCATGGGACTGTGTTTATGGGCACCAGATAAACGAGGGCGAATGTATAAACAAAGTTTTATAGGCTATATGAAAGAGTTATGTTACAAAAGTGAAATATAAGTGAAATAGCAGAAAAGCACCGTTTTTTTAAATTAAGGATGTTGCACTTCTTTGATTATGCTAATTTTCTGCCATATGAAAGATACTATAATATTCGTGTAAGCTTAAAAACAGGTTTGATTTCATTTTTTTATTTTCACTGTATTTCCTATGTCATTCTTTATTTTCGGAAACTAGTGGAGTTGATCCCTTTTGGAACATAAATGTTTCGACCAATTTTCAAAAGCCACTTTACTAAAAATCGTTATTTATTTTCAATAAAGGTACACCTGAAAGACATTATCAAATCACATTGAAAACAGAAAACAGCATTCAAATACCTCTTCAACTTCTCTCTTTCATGTTCTGCACCTAACTCAATTTCGACAAAAAGTGGAATTGATCCCTTTTGGAATAGAGCTCTTCAATATAAATTATGGGCTATGAAATATAAATTCCGCAGTGAATATTCTTGTTGGACTGGTATATATTTATTTAATTACCTTCAAATGTGAAATCAGAAATAGAGGATGCTGTTGAGCTGATACTCAGTCTCTCTGCATTTCCGCTCACGTGACTGTTGTACATCTTGATTCGTTTGCTCCAACTCAGTCCCGGGTGTTGTACCGTATTTTTCAAACGTCTTCTGGCGTTGGCAAACCAGTTGGAAACCTGGAAGGGTATTCAGCAAAACGAATGGCTGTTATGTGAAATGGATCTAAAATATCACGAAACAATTGAATATAAGTCGTAGCCTAAACGCAGGCACTGGTCAAGTTTGGGTGTGGGAACGAGATTAAGATGTATTGATTTCACTAAAACTTTTCAAGAGCGTATAAGATGAGCGCGACTTTTCAATGGCAAGTAACCGTGGCTCATGTCACTAAAAATAATTATACATGTATACGTAGCTAGGTAAAATAGTGGAGACCCTTTGATCACTCTTTACATTCAATTCGCCGAAATGAGCCCCCCAAAACATCCCACGGTGTTTGCCATAGACAATAGTACCAAATATTAACAAACACCGGCGAATGTCCCAACCCGACCAATCAGAAAGGATATTCACCGGTGGGGACTCGAACCCCGGTCCTTCCGACCGAGCGCTGCGCTATAGACATTGTCAGTTAATAATGTATAGAAATGCTTTGATGTGTCAGTGGCAAGCAGGTGGACCGGAGAAAGACGCCTTTCAAGTTCAAGCTATTCGGGGTAAGATTATAGGGTTGCCCAAATTGTCGGTACAATACTAAAATTACTGACGACATGTTGGTCGATTCCGAGAGGTCAACTTTTGGCATCACTTACTTGTACTAATGTCATCTGTGAACCGACAGCTAGTAGCGTTTTCTCCGTCTTTGTCGGGTAGGGATTGTCTCTATGCTCATACAACCAGGCTTTCAATGGTTTGGCCATGTCCTGCAACGTCTGACGTTTCTGCCTCATTCTTTCTGTAAGTAAAACCGGCCTCCTGGAAGATTGGAAGATAAATAGTATCATGCATGGGAAATTGGGGATTGAGTATCAAATTCAACGAAATTAAGTTTAGATCTTTATCAAATAGTCAATGTGTAAGAAGTTACACAGATAGTCAAATTCGTATTGAAACTCAAAAACTTCATACCAAAATGCATAGAGTGGAATGTTAAGTTGGAAAGTTGGCTTTGTGAAGTTTTCCGACTGAATTAGTCAACTCAAAAGCCAAACATACGTCCAATGTGTCACTGTGGCTCGTATCGTATTGTATAGACGAGAACTTCAAACAGAAAAAGTCGCGCCAACATTATAAACAGATGAACAGAGACGAGGGGCAGATGTGGTTTGATAACATTTGATCATTCAAAAGAGAATTTCTTGAATTTGCTGTTATAACTTTATCAGAAAGAATTCCGTCAGTGGTTTCACAAATACATGTACGTTCTTTCATCCTGACATCACCTATTTCATTTCTTAAATCACTTATTTTCATGAATATCTCAAGGATAAAAGGGTATGATGTAATATTTAAGTTTAACAAGATGGCATCAGGAAATTTTTCTCGACCAATTTAGTTCATAAACTGAAATGTTTTTGCGCGTGGCGCACATTTTTTTATACAGGTTTCAACATTATAATGAATTTCGAACCACCTTAATTCTTCTTACTTCAGAATCCTGAATCTTTTTCGTTTGTTCCCTCTTCTTCCTTACTATTTCCCTTTTGTCAAAGGTTAGGAAGCTATACCGCTAATGTGTGTCAACCTTTGACCCCATGGAACTTATAAATGCTTAACTTGTTGATATGGCAAACTATTCTTTTTATGGCATGTCGTATACCTCCGAAAAATTTGAGACCCTTCTGATCAAAATCGGAGTATTTTGAGAATTTGACCCATGTATAAATAGTTTTAGGAAAATATTGACCTCTGACCCTTTGCCCTATATCTCGGAAACTAAGCATCGGATGAAGATACAACCATTGCATTTGTTGCAGTTTGACCCCTGTAGTACTTTCAGGGAGGTCTAGGGCCTATATTAGACCCAGCCGAGGGGGTCATTCTGACCACAAAATAATTAATGTCATAAATGGCCTAAGTGACTTTAGGGGTCAAATCAAACCTTCTGTACTTTAATGGGTTGAAATCATGTGACAGGCTCTGGACATATAAGTGTTTCTAGAACTTGGATTCAAGAACATGGGGCGGTCAAATACGGGGAAATCTGGGCGATAGAGCTATTAAAGACGGGAGTGTATAGCGGCCAAATAAAAATTCAACCATCAAATAAATGAGCAACACCCCGCACGCAACACCACGGGAAACCTGTTTGTAGATACTAACTATATAGATCAGAGACGGGATTCGGAATGGAGTGTTACTGTGTAAAAACATCTACCATTGATTCCAATCGGCGGAGATCATTAAAATGTTTATGTATATTAGAGACTTGATGGACCAGCTTACACTCCAGGTCTAGTAATTTCATGGTGTGGTATACAGTATCAAAATAGTGATGACATAATACAAATTTGTTACAAATCTTTTAACAGATTTCTTCATATAATTTCCTCTCCATCTACACACGTACCTTTAACCAAGGAGTTATTGTTATGATAACTCCTTGTTTTAACCACAGATGCTTTAACAAATGTTTAATAAATCGCACAGTACTTTTTAAAACCACTTGATAGAGCAAAAATGTACAAAAATCAATTCAGTGAGTGAGGGCTATAGGGACCGTTCATTATTTATGGATGGAGGGAGGACGGGACAAATTAGAGACTCGTATGTCAAAATTACCTAACCCCCTACACCTGAAACTAAAATTACATCACCCCTGCTAAATAGTAACTTTTTACACCCCACCCAAAAAAGCAACTTGTTATATACTTTATTAAATGGGCTGTCTTTTTCTTCTGAATGTTGCGGGGCCTGAAAATTTGCGCGAAGCCTGAAAATGGTATTACACCTCAAAATAGCTTCTACAATCACCCCAATCACCACCTACTTTTTAGTTCAATTCAAATCTAAAAACTTACACAAATTACATACCCGGGTTACATAGCCCTTTATTTCAACATACAATTACTTGACCCACTCTACATTTACGCCACCACCCCCTCCCCCAGCATAAATAATGGAACAATCCATAAATACTACTAGATTGACGGTTATTGGATGCTTTATCCAGTGGCAGTTTATCGAAGAAAGGTCAGTCAATGACCTACTATACGCATTAGGCCTAATTATATTATTACAAAGGCAAGGCAGAGCATAATTGTAGGAATCATGAGAATTAAGTTGAAATTAACCACAAACCAAACTGACGATGATCAGTTGCCTATAGAAGCTTGGACTCCCATACATTATTCGATACGTTAGTCATGTACGATTCGAGATTTCTGTAACAATTGTTTGCTATAAATCAATTGACGTTTTGCTACGTATAAACCATAAACATGCATAGTATCAATTGCTTTTCAGAACATTTGTTTAGATATATTCCGATCACTTTTTTGGGGCTGTGATTTTTTTTTCACTTCAAGATATTTTGATATCAGAAGAATCTCCATATTTTTCTCATTATGTCTGTAAAATCTTAGGGGCCAGAAATGTTCCATTTAGAAATTATAGGCTAAAATGTGGTGAATTACTGCCAAAGGTGGTTAACCACCAACCAGTTTGTGTACTACTCAATGGGCAAATAATGTTGTGACTTGTGCTTCTAAAAATAGAACCGTTGGAGTTATGCAACTCAAACTTTGGAATGCGACATTTTTAAGGATGACCTTTCATGTGAAATAGAAAACATCAAGTTGAAAATCGGACCACCTACCTTAATATTTATAATGCATTACCTTGTATTTGAACGATCAAATATTAAATCGAAGAAACATCAAATAAATGCAAAATATAAATCTTGTCTTACAATTCCATCTGGATACTTCCAACATCATGAGCTGGGATAGAATTTTACTATATATTACACTCATTTTTATCAGCATACATTTAAATCTTCCCCATACATTTGCTGTTATAAATAAGCACACGTAAATTCAGCGCGTATAAATAATTGACACAAGGTTTTGATTGTCATGATTAAAGCAAAGGAAACCTCCCGTGACAGGCTATTGTTAATTGTTTATTCTTAACTTCAATTACCAGCCCATAATGTGTAAAGTGCAACGTAGCGGAAAATACTAGGCCTAAGCTGTCTTGGTGATCTACATGGGAAAGAATAAGAACAAAATCAAACAAACTGTTTTCGTCTTCCATAGGCCTGCACATCATGCAGTCTCACGCCTTGTATTGTTTTCTGGATTTGCAGTTTTCGTAAATTCACTGTCCGAGTATAAAATAAATTCATCACATGTTTCTTATTTTTACCATGTTTTTAATACACTCGGGATTTTCACAGATATTTCAACTTTTTGCTTGCCTATACAACCTGTTAGAAGCCCCTTTTATCATTGTATTGTTGATTTGATTATAATATATGACATTTTCACCGATTCTTTTCTTCACCATGTTCACTCACATGGGGCATATCAGACAACCTTTTCGGTTTTGAATTTCGCCTTTAGCATGTTTAGCATGTTTAGGCCGGGGTCATTCCTAAAGTTTAATGGCTTTATGAACACAAGGTCAGATTTCAAGGTATAGTTTATACAAGTACAATACAATCTTGACAATGGAAAACAGAGTCGTTTTTAAATCAATTTGTATGTAATATATTAAAATGCACTGCTAGTATTTTATACAATGTACTTCAAACTAACGTTTTGGCAGGGAGGTATAGGGTTTTGGGGAACGCAAACGAAAACCGGGGCGAAAACTTGTTGGACATTTTGTATTTTTAGGCAAAGCTAATACATTAAATATGCTTGAATTATCTAAAACCCAATAACCATACATTTTACAAGGGGTAGAATCGGGTTGGAATGAATTGACATTCTTTTAATAGCATTTTAAATACATCAACCCACATTTCAATACTGGTGCAACCTAGACAGTAAACGCCTGTGCTCCGTGTGGACGACCTATCATTCATCAACGTCTACATAGTTTCAAAACCTGCTCCACAATAAACGTTTTCAAGAAGTGCTATCGTTCGTGAACTTTGAATTTGATAGCAAATATAATAGCGTCTTTGTTTTCTACTTTTCAAGCGAACTAGTGGGGTCAAATGTTGTTTGACGACCCGGTTTGGTTTGACAAGAGGGGCGTAGTTAAGCTTCCATGGAGTGACTGAGTAATGTTTTATATTTAGATGAATTGAAATTACAATAAAAGTTTACATAGTTAAATTTGATCCAAACCTGACATCCCTACCTGTTGCCCCGTGTCTTCATCCCTTTGCCGCTGTTTGAATCAGACTTGTTGCTGCTGTCTGATAAATCCCTGCTACTTCTACTGTCAATGTTATCATTTCCCACGGCAGACTCGCCATCACCACCAGCTGATCCGGAGTTTAGTACTGTAGTGGGTGGTATCTCAGCATCAACTTTATAAAGACTTTCTGATTTGCCATAGTAGTTATGATCTACTCTTTCCCCAAATCCACCTGACATAGTTGAAGATGCTGTCGTTGTTGATGACATTGTTTTCTTTGAATTCATGTCAGCAACATCTAATCCTAAGTCGGGTATATCTTTTTTAGTGTAATCCACTTGTTCCTCCATGTTGGATTGTAGATAGTTTATTGTAGATTGCATACCGATACCACCACCACCACAGTAAATACACTGTATTAACGTGACAGTCGTCTTGTCCCAAGAAATTGCCCTTGGCGAATAATTATCACACCCCACTCGCTGAGTTCATCCACGTACCGTGTATCGGAATGTTGAGATCACTTTTGTTAGAAACTCCAGACCAGACGTCAACCAGCATGTAATGAAACCTAGACGAACTTTGTGAGAGTTATCTCTCCAAAATAACCAAGTCGCTTAGAATAAGGGTAAGGCGCTCACTATCGTATCGCTAAAACGAAATTTTAGATAGAAATCTGGTGTCAAATCAAACCAAAAACATGGGCAACATCTGACTTCGGTTTCAATGTCAGACTTGTGTTATTGTAATCTGGTCCTCTCACGGTGGGCAGCTTTCAAAACCACAACATGCAGATGTAAATAAGAGTCAACCTCTGCTACAAAATCATTTTAACGCTTATCTCCCTGCTACCACTCTTTCAGTGCTTTTGTTATTGAGTCAGAGTTTGAGGTTGTTAAAGGGGCAGCCACGCATGCGTAACGACGTCAATACTTCGAAGGGCTTACACCAATCGCGAATGTTTTGTTTGAGTATTGCTGATTCGAGGAAAAACCTTCCAATCAATATGACAAATTTCCTTCAAATAACTGCGTTATAGATGATTATAAAATGGAATTGATTTATGTTTCGACTATAAATGATTGATTGGCGACATTGCATGAAGACATGAGACATGGTGGTGTGGGGGATCGTCAAGAAAAAGCTATAAGGAAATGTGACAAAAAACGCCAGCGGAATCCGATTGCAAACTTCGAATAGTTTAATTCAGGCTCAGGGTAAACACAGGTCATCAAAACTTCTTTAGTGCCAGGAAAATACATTTTACTCTATGAATATAATCAATGAATAGAAAGCTTTTGTGTCCACAAATATACAAGAGTGCAGTGGGAAGTCCTTATTTGTGTGGTAGGCTTTATTGACCAACAATGCTTCTGGAATTATTACACATCTTTCTTGCTTGTTCGGCTAATCATGGCAAGTAGTGTTATGGTGTTAGCTACCTGAAAATATATGAATAAATGGTAATGATCAGTCATTTGGGGAAAATCATTTGAATACAATTACACTTACAGGTAGGGCAATGACTAATGACATACTCAAGAAATACATTGGCATTTAGATTGTGTTTTCTAATGTATTAGGCCACAATACTCCCGGACAATTATTACTATACACAAAAGGCTTCATGAAACTTTCTTAAACATTTACTACCAACAACCACCACCAGCTGTCTGGCACCACCACCATAAAACAACATGGCTAAATAATATAATTATGTAGAATCAAAAGTAAAAGAGAGTTGGGGTTACACGACAAAGCGAATGTTATGCGTTGTACTGTTGTATAGTATTAGTATGCGGGGTGCCACTCTAAGCTCAGAATGCACATTTCAATAGTATATTATGGTTTCCCACAATAATGGTCTTCGATAATATGGTGTGACATTCTTTATACAATGTAAATGCACGTGTATGTTGCGACATTGAAAGCTATTTTCACTGTTGATGGATTGGAATTGCAATTCAATTCAATTCAATTCAATTCAATTCAATTCAATTCTATTCTATTCTATTCTATTCTATTCTATTCTGTTCTGTTCTGTTCTGTTCTGTTCTGTTCTGTTCTGTTCTGTTCTGTTCTGTTCTCTGTTCTGTTCTGTTCTGTTCTGTTCTGTTCTGTTCTGTTCTGTTCTGTTCTGTTCAGTTCAGGACATAATTCTGTTATATTGAAAGCTATTTTCACTGTTGATGGATTGGAATTGCAATTCAATTCAATTCTATTCTATTCTATTCTATTCTATTCTATTCTATTCTATTCTATTCTGTTCTGTTCTGTTCTGTTCTGTTCTGTTCTGTTCTGTTCTCTGTTCTGTTCTGTTCTGTTCTGTTCTCTGTTCTGTTCTGTTCTGTTCTGTTCTGTTCTGTTCTGTTCTGTTCAGTTCAGGGCATAATTCTGTTATATTGAAAGCTATTTTCACTGTTGATGGATTGGAATAGGCAATTCAATTCAATTCAATTCAATTCTATTCTATTCTATTCTATTCTATTCTGTTCTGTTCTGTTCTGTTCTGTTCTGTTCTGTTCTGTTCTGTTCTGTTCTGTTCTGTTCTGTTCTGTTCAGTTCAGGGCATAATTCTGTTATATTGAAAGCTATTTTCACTGTTGATGGATTGGAATTGCAATTCAATTCAATTCAATTCGATTCGATTCGATTCAATTCTATTCTATTCTATTCTATTCTATTCTGTTCTGTTCTGTTCTGTTCTGTTCTGTTCTGTTCTGTTCTGTTCTGTTCTGTTCTCGGTTCTCTGTTCTGTTCTGTTCTGTTCTGTTCTGTTCTGTTCTGTTCTGTTCTGTTCTGTTCTGTTCTGTTCTGTTCAGTTCAGGACATAATTCTGTTATATTGAAAGCTATTTTCACTGTTGATGGATTGGAATTGCAATTCAATTCAATTCTATTCTATTCTATTCTATTCTATTCTATTCTATTCTGTTCTGTTCTGTTCTGTTCTGTTCTGTTCTGTTCTGTTCTGTTCTCTATTCTGTTCTGTTCTGTTCTCTGTTCTGTTCTGTTCTGTTCTGTTCTGTTCTCTGTTCTGTTCTGTTCTGTTCTGTTCTGTTCTGTTCTGTTCTGTTCTGTTCCGTTCCGTTCAGGGCATAATTCTGTTATACCCTACACACCTACATCGGTAGTATGCGTCGTTCTTAAAAATCATGCACTATGAATACTTCTATTCTATTCTATTCTATTCTGTTCTGTTCTGTTCTGTTCTGTTCTGTTCTCTGTTCTGTTCTGTTCTGTTCTCTGTTCTGTTCTGTTATGTTCTGTTCTCTGTTCTCTGTTCTCTGTTCTGTTCTGTTCTGTTCTCTGTTCTGTTCTGTTCTGTTCTGTTCTGTTCTGTTCTCTGTTCTGTTCTGTTCTGTTCTGTTCTGTTCTGTTCTGTTCTGTTCAGTTCAGGGCATAATTCTGTTATATTGAAAGCTATTTTCACTGTTGATGGATTGGAATTGCAATTCAATTCAATTCAATTCAATTCAATTCTATTCTATTCTGTTCTGTTCTGTTCTGTTCTGTTCTGTTCTGTTCTGTTCTGTTCTGTTCTGTTCTCTGTTCTGTTCTGTTCTGTTCTGTTCTGTTCTGTTCTGTTCTGTTCTCTGTTCTGTTCTGTTCTGTTCTGTTCTGTTCTGTTCTGTTCTCTGTTCTGTTCTGTTCTGTTCTGTTCTGTTCTGTTCAGTTCAGGGCATAATTCTGTTATATTGAAAGCTATTTTCACTGTTGATGGATTGGAATTGCAATTCAATTCAATTCAATTCAATTCTATTCTATTCTATTCTATTCTATTCTGTTCTGTTCTGTTCTGTTCTGTTCTGTTCTGTTCTGTTCTGTTCTGTTCTGTTCTGTTCTGTTCTGTTCTGTTCTCTGTTCTCTGTTCTCTGTTCTCTGTTCTCTGTTCTCTGTTCTCTGTTCTGTTCTGTTCTGTTCTGTTCTGTTCTGTTCTGTTCTGTTCTGTTCCGTTCAGGGCATAATTCTGTTATACCCTACACACCTACATCGGTAGTATGCGTCGTTCTTAAAAATCATGCACTATGAATACCTCTGTGAAGGGTATGACAGAATTACTCCCAGTTCAGTTCAGTTCAGTTCAGTTCAGTTCAGTTCAGTTCAGTTCAATTCAATTCAGTTCAATTCAATTCAATTCAATTCTGTTCTATTTATGTAATTTCATTTCATTCCCGGATTTAATTCTATTCTATTCCATTCTATTCCATTCTATTCTATTCTATTTCTTTAATTTCATTTCATCCTTAAATTTTCAATCTATTCTATTCTATTCTATTCTTCCTTAATTCGAGTTGTGTTCTCGATCTACAATGGCTCACCACACTTTACTGTCCTGTATTGCTGTCTTTAAAGGCATATTATGCGATCTTTTCCAAGTAGCGCCCTCTATCATTGATTTTTACTATGAAAGCAGATTTTCTTGCAGATTTTCTTTTTTGATCATAAATCATAAAGATCTTCAGAGTTACAGATCGATACGATTCCTAATTACTTCAAAATCATGGTTTGAAAATAGATTGTACCGCTCCCCCGGGGGGGTCACTCACATATAACAGTGCGTCGCATCCGCGTTAATAAAAACGTCGAAAATGGGTCGGATTTTGAGTATATAGCGTCGTCGACGTTTTTTAAAATAAGGGGTCATTTTTTGGCTCTTTCGACGTTTAGGGGTTCATTTTCAAACCATAGTTTTCGCCATAATGGGTCAAATTTTCTGGGTATAAATCGGCCGGTAAAAAGACGTCTGTTTTCGTGCAACCCCTCTGAACTAATACGGGAACTAATATCATCCTCACACAACAACGCGAAAGCAAATGCCTCACGGAAATGTACATATGTGGCGTCTGTCTGATATTGGCATATTGGACACGTGAAACGTGCGTATGAGACTATTGGCCATCGCTGGTTCCCGGGCTGGTTCCCACTCTCAATATTTCGCGTATACCGGCCGATGAACGAAGCTGCAAGTCACATGGAATCGGGCATGGAATAAATATAAATTCTACACGGAAAATATTCCAAAGTAAAACGTCGGTAAGTCGGGCGGTAAGTACACACAGTTTTGCTTACTCATAAAAGTATAAAATGGAAGGGATATCATGGATATCATGAATAATTGTGCATTGAAATGTACTATGAGTTTTTAACACTTGACGCCATTACGCCATTATGGGTATGAAATGATAACACTTGACGCCAAGGGTATCAAATTAACTTCCACCAGTTACGCCAATATGGGTCAGTTTTGAGCAGTGGCGGATACAGGGGGGGGGGGGGCGGAGGGGGCGGACGCCCCCCGTAAAATTTTACAATATACCTTTTTTGTGTACCACTTTACCGTTTTCAGAGACATAGGTAGGTTCCGTCGGTACATTTGGCACTTGTACCCTGCGATTTTGTTTGCCGGTTTTGGAACAACCACATCGCTACCCCCCCCCCCCCCCCCCCCCCCCCCCCCCCCCCACTTAGCAGATTTTCAAGAGCTTACGGCAAAAAAATTTTTTTCACCTTTTACGATTTTTTTGGGTGTCAGCCCCCCGTAAATTTTAATCCTGGATCCGCCACTGTTGAGGGTTGATTAACAAGCATGGGTAGCACTTTTATATGTGAGTGACCCCCCCGGGACCGCTCCGCGACAATCTATATTTCAACTTTTACTCTAAATTCACTCTAAAACCATGATTTTTAGGTTATTAGGAATCGTATCGCTCTGTAACTTGGAATATAATTATGATTTATGATCAGAAAAGTAAATCTGCAAGAAAATCTGCTTCCATTTTTTTTCTCGAGGATTGAGGGCGTCCCCGGGAAAAGATCACATACCTTTAAAGGAAGGGTCCCGCAAGCACAACATTGAGCATTATTTGTTAAAAAAATAATTATCGAGCCGAAATTACATAATTATATAGAACAAAATGTAACGTGGATTAGTATTAGATATATCACGTTAGATAAAGAGGACTCTTGGAGACCGTGCTTTAGGTTAGATGACCATGTTAATAACTCAATGTATTTAGTACTGCGCATGCGTGATGTAAAGCGCTAGATCTGGTGATCTAATAATACATTATATATAGGGTTTACTCCCTATAACATCTCCCTTCCTTTATGGAAGTAGGTTTTAAAGTCATTGTCCATCTATATGATTATCATGTTATCAACTGTCAAGTTACATGTATTTGAAATAAACATTATGCTTTATGTGAGCACATTATAATTATTGAACAGTCTGTTGTTGAACTAAAGTTCAGATAACAATCACATTGTTGTCCATCTTCCTCTGTTGTGAAAATTAGAGGTGGCTTTATCATTTATATAGCCTTTTTTGTTTCATAAAAATGGAATATAAATATTTGTAAACAAAGAAGTTGCAATCTGCTTATTAGGCATCCTATGGCCTATTTTCAAGTTCAAAATCCAGATGTTGCAATCCCTTTAATCTTTGTCAATCTCTCTGTCAATCTTTGCAGCTCTTGTATTTCATCTCAGCAGAGTTTATTTATCAGTCTCACTCTCAGCATGGACATCCCGAACATTGTCATTCTTATTGTGCAGCTTTCTTTTAGCGAAGCGAATCATCATCGACAAGTTCATTTTTTTCACAAGGCTTTGTTTTTCATATAATTCATAGTAGACTATTTACTGTTCATATTCACAATACCACTACCAGTCAAGCGTTGCCGGTGTTTCATTTTAAACATCATCGTTATGTGTCTCAGTCTCACCACCAGTCTATTGCTTATTTATCACACTGTCACAGCTACGTTTGCGTACTATCGTTGTTTGAACGTCTTATTTGTGTAGCAAAAGTTCTGGGATTACATCCTGAACATACTTGTCGGATGGCTTACCAGAAGTTCAGTGCTGGCATTTGTATAAATTAAACAGTTATTATCACACAGTCTAACTGAGTAACTGAATGGCCTTTAGTCCTTACAGGATACACTCAAGTCTTTGCTTGTATAATCAATAAGCTTGAAATATTCTCCCGACGATTTTCTGAAGTTTTCTCTCTATTGAGTTGTCTTTTCGTCGTCTTATTTTCAGCTCTCTGTAGTATTCACGCTGCTTTTTATTCACGCCGTTTTGAGAGCACCACACCAAATCAATGCGCAATTCGTGTAATCCTATAATAGTTCCGGAAAAGCACGAAGACTAAGTTTGTAAATGTGAGGTTTTCGGGCAATTTGTTTCTCCGGGGATGGTATGTTTGTATTTAAATGAACGAATGGGACCTACCCGTTGCACCAACAATGATAAAATACGATATTTTTAATTTATCGACCTAAATAGTGCCCAGGGCGTAAGCACCTGCCTAAATGGTGAACAGGCATGCCAGAAAACGTGAAAAAGTGAGGGCGCTATGTGCAGGTCCGTAGCGGAACATTTAGCTTAATAACCCCTCATGAAACAAGGCTTAAATTAAAGTTGAGATGTTACTGAAAATGGTCATAGGTGACAAGTATGCCATAAATGTAACCGGAGGGTAGAAAAGGTGTCTTGAAATATGGCACTTTTACACGTATTTCAATGAGAAAGATATTTGGTGTGGTGCGCCCTTTTGTTTACATTTCGCTGAGTCCAGTTATATACAGCCTGTAGTCCTGCATCAAAATGCGCATCTCGTAATCCTCTGGTCTGTACTGCGACTCGACGAAAGTTTTTTCTTACTTTACGCCCACATGGTTGACTCTAAAACGGTCATTATTCACGCATTCTTGAATCCTCGGCGACGGGACCTGCTTCAAAATGGGCGGGAGCTTCTTACATTGTCAAAAATCCCAATCTGACACCATGTAACGTAGATTTATATTGGTGTAAAGCACGTTAAATAAAGAGGACTCTAGGAGACCATGCTTTAGGTTAGATGACCATGTTAATAACTCAATGTATTTAGTACTGCGCATGCGTGATGTAAAGCGCTAGATCTGGTGATCTAATAATACATTATATATAGGGTTTACTCCCTATAACACAAAACACCATACTAGTCACAAAAATGAATAAAAACGGCCATCACTCAACATGCAATTTTTAAAATTCGCGGCGATCGAAAGTCCCGGTGTCGATGACGTCATGGGTATCGGTGCTCAAATTTGCGCATGTGCATTGTATAATTATGACATCATCGACACTGGGACTTTCGATCGCCGCGAATTTTAAAAAGTGCATGTTGAGAGATTGCTGTTTTTATTTGTTTTTGTCATAAGTGTGGTGTTTTGTTCAATATAATTACAAAAGTTGGGCTCGATAGTTATTTTTCTAATGTATAATGCACACTTTTATGTTTGCGGGACACCTTCTTTAAGACTCCGCCATCCAAACCACTGCAAACCAGTGTCCTGTTTTAGCACATCGATGTAAGTTAGGGCAGGTCTTCAAGGTTTTCTTCTCCCATGCTTTAGTATCCAGTGAACCAGCTTCTATTCTATTCTATTCTATTCTATTCTATTCTATTCTATTCTATTCTATTCTATTCTATTCTATTCTATTCTATTCTATTCTATTCTATTCTATTCTATTCTATTCTATTCTATTCTATTCTATTCTATTCTATTCTATTCTATTCTGTGCTATCCTATCGAATCCAACCCCATCCCATCCCATCCCCTCCCAATTTTCTAGGGTCATATTATTCATATAATCCAAATCCATTTTTACATCAAAATCAATGGAGATTCAAAAAAATGTTCGGCACTTCGTCGTGTCAACCGTGTCGTACGTCTATGGCAGGCCCAATGTCCAGTAACTCGAAAAACCAAGTTTTTCGCCGAAAAACTTGGTTTATCGATTGAAAATCCAAGTTTTTCAAGTGAAAAACCAAGTTTTTCTCGAAAAACTTGGCTTATCAATTGAAAAACCAAGTTTTTCGAATTATTGGTCATTACGCGGCGTCGGAAAACTTGGATTTTCAATTGATAAACCAAGTTTTTCGAATTATTGGCCATTAGGCGTCGAAAAACTTGGTTTTTCAATTGATAAACCAAGTTTTTCAAATTATTGGACATTAGGCGTCGAAAAACTTGGATTTTCAATTGATAAACCAAGTTTTTCGAATTATTGGACATTAGGCGTCGAAAAACTTGGATTTTCAATTGATAAACCAAGTTTTTCGAATTATTGGACATTAGGCGTCGAAAAACTTGGATTTTCAATTGATAAACCAAGTTTTTCGAATTATTGGACATTAGGCGTCGAAAAACTTGGTTTTTCAATAAATTGGTAAACCAAGTTTTTCGAATTATTTTACATTCCGCGTTGAAAAACCAAGTTTTTCGAATTAATGGACATTAGGCGTCGACAAACTTGGTTTTTCAATTGATAATCCAAGTTTTTCGAATTATTGGACATTAGGCGTCGAAAAACTTGGATTTTCAATTGATAAACCAAGTTTTTCGAATTATTGGACATTAGGCCAGGGATACTATTAATTTTGGGATAGGAAAGTCCTATACTAACACACGTAGCGAAAACGGTGCCGTTTGCATAAATTACATAAATTATTGTAATCATCGGAACCATTCGAACTATTTTACATTCCGCGTTGAAAAACCAAGTTTTCGATCGAAAAACTTGGTTTTTCAAAATGATAAACCAAGTTTTTCGAATTATTGGACATTAGGCGTCGAAAAACTTGGATTTTCAATATGATAAACCAAGTTTTTCGAATTATTGGACATTAGGAGTCGAAAAACTTGGATTTTCAATTGATAAACCAAGTTTTTCGAATTATTGGACATTAGGCGTCGAAAAACTTGGATTTTCAATTGATAAACCAAGTTTTTCGAATTATTGGACATTAGGCGTCGAAAAACTTGGTTTTTCAATAAATTGGTAAACCAAGTTTTTCGAATTATTTTACAAGTTCCGCGTTGAAAAACCAAGTTTTTCGAATTAATGGACATTAGGCGTCGACAAACTTGGTTTTTCAATTGATAATCCAAGTTTTTCGAATTATTGGACATTAGGCGTCGAAAAACTTGGATTTTCAATTGATAAACCAAGTTTTTCGAATTATTGGACATTAGGCCAGGGATACTATTAATTTTGGGATAGGAAAGTCCTATACTAACACACGTAGCGAAAACGGTGCCGTTTGCATAAATTATTGTAATCATCGGAATGTGTCGGTGACCGGCGTTGAACGCGTTTAACAGTGTTTAACCAGGTTTAACGTAATATTTGGTCAGCATAGGTTCGAGGGCGTTGTGGATTTACACAGACGACGGTGGCCACGCGAAACCTAAATGTTGAATACGTAATGAATAAGGTGAATAAACACGTAATCGCGAATGTTAATCTTATCATTTTGACAAATTCATCATAATTAGAAGAATTGTCATCGTTAACCGGGCGATGACTGTTAAAAATAATTCAAAATACTGCACTCCCGTTGACATATTGGGTCGTCTGACAGACGCGTGGCCAGCGTCGTGTCGTCTGCTACAATCACGCCTGATCAGTATAGCGCCACCAGTTCTATGCTGACCAAATTTTAATTTAAAAGTGGACCCGATCGGCAAGCTCACTGGCACACCCCTGATTAGGCGTCGAAAAACTTGGATTTTCAATTGATAAACCAAGTTTTTCGAATTATTGGACATTAGGCGTCGAAAAACTTGGATTTTCAATTGATAAACCAAGTTTTTCGAATTATTGGACATTGGGCGTCGAAAAACTTGGTTTTTCAACAAGTTTTTCGAATTATTTTACATTCCGCGTTGAAAAACCAAGTTTTTCGATTTAATGGACATTAGGCGTCGACAAACTTGGTTTTTCAATTGATAATCCAAGTTTTTCGAGAAAAACTTGGATTTTCACTTGAAAAACTTGGATTTTCACTTGAAAAACTTGGATTTTCAATCGATAAACCAAGTTTTTCGATCGAAAAACTTGGGTTTTCAAATTGATAAACCAAGTTTTTCGAATTATTGGACATTAGGTGTTGAAAAACTTGGATTTTCAATTGTTAAACCAAGTTTTTCGAATTATTGGACATTAGGCGTCGAAAAACTTGGATAGTTTCAATTGATAAACCAAGTTTTTCGAATTATTGGACATTAGGCGTCGAAAAACTTCGATTTTCAATTGATAAACCACGTTTTTCGAATTATTTTACATTCCGCGTTGAAAAGTTCGATCGAAAAACTTGGTTTTTCAAAATGATAAACCAAGTTTTTCGAATTAATGGACATTAGGCGGCGAAAAACTTGGTTTTTCGAGTTACTGGACATTGGGCCTGCCATATTAGTCTGTTCAGTTATACTAAGGCAGGTCCACCATAACCGCCTCCTGATTCCAATTTTTGAGTTAAACAAAATACGCCAACATGGCCAACCACACGTGATGGCCAACATTGCTGCTTATGCGGTGTTTATTATAGGTGGCGCAACTGCACCTTAGCGGCTGTCGAAAGTACAGCAGTCCAGCGGGTGCCAGGCACTGGGTCGTTATTGATTGATAAGGGCGCACAGCATTAAATCACTCCTCGTTTTGTGTAATGGTAGTAAGTTCCGGCAAAAACAAAAAACGATTTTGTAATTAATTGGGTCCTTTGGGAATCAGTTTGGCGTGAGGGTTGCATTTTATAATTAAAATGGAAGATAATCTCTTGTACTTTGATCAGGATATTGCAAAATGTTGATTTTCTATTACCGAAAATGTATCACGTGCATGAACACACGTGCTAAGGCGAGCGTCCGGGATGAAAATAGGGGTGGCGAGACAACCCGCTAGGACAGATCCAAAGTGTGCCAAACGTCCAATTAGGTCATTCTTTCTTTTCAACCTTTAAATTGATTTTGATGGATAGTAAGCCTACCCTAAAGAATATATTGGTGAACAATATTGTTTTTTAAAGACATTTAATATTTTTATTTATTTTCTGCAAACACCGTAATTACAATGATGGACCTTAGGCCTACCTTTATTTGTTTGTCAAAGAACTGTTACACATCAAATGAATCAGGTTGTTAATGCGCATGTCTCCTCTTTTTTATTTAAATAATACATTTAATTATAAATGTTATTGTGAATTAGGTTTCAGAAATAATAATTGGTCAATCGCATGAAAAGTTAATCATCTTTTTACCAAAATCAAGATGAAAGTTAAGATTCCCGGTGATATGATCCCCGATTTCATTTTAACATCTGCATTAACCACAAGGTCTAAGCTTTACGCTGATTCCAATTCCAAAATAATTTTGCTAGCCGCGCCTGTGAGTTTAACTTATAATAATTTTTTATTGTACAGTGTCTCTTCCGACTCTCACACGGACATATGAAACGTTTGCAAATTGAGATTTATGTATCTCTACCATTAATTTCTTAAAACCTGGCTTCACACAAAGGTTCACACAGTTTTTATTGTTAAGAAAGCGTACAACATCTCAAAGGTGCCAAAAGACCCCAAACGTAGTTACAGTCTTATAGCCTGCTATGACCATCTCTATCTATCTACTCTACTGGACTTGTTCTAAACTACTTGGCATGCTTGGCTTGGGTCTTTCATACCTATAAAAGCATGGGAAATAAAACAGTATCAAACATAACAATTAAGTAAAGGGGTTAATACTCGATATGGCATTATGGTATAGGTATGTCTTTCACATAGCACATGTTTGAGACACACTATAGGCCTATGGGTAGATTATAAGAGCACGCTTACGAGTATTTGCGACGGGGATCAAGCAATCCCATACTGCATACCTATGCATGTTGTAGGCGGTCTGTGATATAGTTCCTACATGTAGTTCCCTCCTGCAATGCGACCAATCAAAGTTCAGCATTTGGACGACGTCATACACTTTTTAAAATGTCTACATTGAAGTTGGCGACTCCAGAAACCTTGAGAATGATATAGTCAATTCTGTCTTTCAAAAAAGACAGATATTCACAAGCACTATAATTCAACCGACCAATCAAATTTTAGCATATTGATGACGTCATACATTTTCAAGAATGTCTTCATTGAACTTTGATCCAAAAACCCTTTACCGGCAATTTGGCCGTGGCATAAACATGATAAAGACAGATATTTATGATAGCATTGAAAATTCAGCATTAAGATGACGACGTCATTCATTTTCAAAAATGTCTTCATTGAATTATACTTATCTAGAAACCCCTTGTTAATGCATTTTAACTTTAAACATTTGGCAATTTATCTTTTTAAAGACGATTATGATCCGTGATGACTTTCGGCACACTTTAGGGCGATTCTGGTCCATGAATACTATACTGAAAAATCCGAGCACGTTAAAAGGTCACAAACACCTTCCTAAAGAGTAGGGGGTCATTCCGTGCAGTGTACACAAAAACTCATGTCCACGTCCCTAGGTTTCAGGGGCACTGTACCATTAATGCCCGATATAGGGCGCTGTGTACAGTATAACAGTATGTATCAGACGACGGTGGACACGAACGGCCGTTAATTTTGAATTTCCGTTGGTTTCAATGTAACAATGGATTTTGATTATATGACCCCATAAAAAAAAAATTCATCACACGTTGGAACTAAATTATTTCATCCTAAAACCACTGTGGATGGCTAACCATCTACATTGTCAGTATCCGTTTTTTGAATTTAAAACCGTTGTTAAAGGCATATTATGTGATCTTTTCCAGAGAGCGCCCTCTATTCATGATTTTTTTTAGAAAGTAGATTTTCTTGCAGATTTACATTTCTGATCATAAATCGTACATACATTCCAAGTTACAGAGCGATACGATTCCTAATTACCTCAAAATCATGGTTTTAGAGTGAATTTAGACTAGAATAAAATAAGTTGTCGGATATCCGACAGTTTATTTTCACTCTAAAACCATGATTTTGAAGTAATTAAGAATCGTATCGCCCTGTAACTTGGAATGTATGTACGATTTATGATCAGAAATGTAAATCTGCAAGAAAATCTGCTTTCAATTTTTTTTTCGATGTTGAGGGCGTTCCATGGAAAGATCACATAATATACCTTTAAGCGTTCTTCCCATTCACTTGATCACGTAACCTCGTTCGCATATTTTAACCTGAATATTTTTGAATACGCCCGTGTCCAGCGTCGTCTGTATGTAATGTATGTACATGTACTGTGCGACGCGTACGTCGTCGTTTGCTTCTGCCTACTCTTCCTGGCCTCTGTTGCTGAAGTGCAATAGCGCCCTCTATAATATGACACTGCGTTTAAAAGAAGAAGACCTTTGCAAATGCAGTGCAGGCGCAGGCCATCGCACATTTCACAGACCGCATTTCGCATTAGCTCATTTTAGGTTTCTTCTGAAATAAACTTTTGTTATGTTTTTTTGTATGACATGTGCTCTTTCAAGTCCTCGCGTAATACTTGTAGTAATTTTAACGTAATGCCGCCACCTAGAGTTCCTTCACTTTCAAACCGCACGCATTGGTTATTAAGAATATTTTGTCCCATGGTTAAACAAGGTTTTTTCCTGCAGTTGCCATCCCTCAATAGTCGATCTCCTCCTCATTCATGTCACTATAGGCCTAACTGGTATTGAGTAAATGTTCTAAATTGAAAGGTTCACTTGCCAATGTACAACAAAGTTTGACTATTCCACGCACCTCAACGTCATGGTCTCATCCATAGAAGAGTGTGTACTTCTCTGCATCCAACGTTAAGATATAGATGTTCTGATTGTTGGCCCGATTTTCAAATTTATGTTTCTATTTTACATGAAAGGTCATCCTTACAATGGTCGCATTCCAAAGTTTGAGTTGCATAACTCCAATGGCTCTTATCTTAGAAGCACAAGGTCATAATAAATTTGCCCATTAAGTAGTACACAAACTGGCTTGTGGTTAACTACCTTCAATAATTCAACAATTTAAGCCTAATAAATTCTAATGGAACATGTCTGCCCCCTATGATTTTACAGACATAATGAGAAAAAATGGGGATTATTCTGATATAAAATTATCTTGATGTGGAAAAAAAAATCATAGATCCCAAAAGGTGATCGGAACATACACCTTTAATCAAACCAATAACGTGTCTAGTACATGTTGTATGGCCATTTTAAAGTTTAATTTGTTCAAATTAAACAAAGTTTGACTATAAAGTAAACCTGATCCCCATAAATGCATGATCAATAAAAGAAAATGACACAACAAGGACATCAGAAACCATTTACTAAGTTCAATTTAAAATAAAAGTTGTTTTTATATTAATATATCTCGAACTGAAGATTAAAACGCTTTCCACACGCGGCTATTAATTTTACCATTATAACAAAACGAATTTTTCAGAAACCTTTCCCAACTTTCAAATTCTATCTAAAGGATTACTGAACCAATACTAGGCATGTTTGTATTTATTTTAATGCATTTCTCATGGTGATTCCAAATATGGTGATGAAATTCAATAATAGTGACATTCTTGAAACATTTTTGGATCCGGCGTCTGCAGACGACTGCCGCGTGGAAAGTGTACGTCTTTGTACTAAACGTTTTAAAGACATCGGATATTATTTGAAGAAAAACAATAGCATTGGAACTTATTCATTTATTAGATTCAATGACAGTTGGTTTATTTAAGATTCTATCTAAGTCACTTCGAATAGTATTTTTCTTAATACTCTGAGAAGACAGTTTTACATTATTTTGCGTGGATATGCTAAACATCAAACTGAACAATTACCGTATGAGCGATAAGTGAAGCATGTCTCCGCGTTTCCTCTTCTGGTCATATTCCTCAAATGTGGAAGTTGGGTTCCCTCATATAGGTCATTAACCATTTAGTTAGAACATGTTGAAAATGTCAAAATCAACGATTCCCCAATTAGTAACAAAGGATTGTTGAATTCGGATATATCAAACGCTGCCATGGAAACCAACTCGCCATCCAATCGAAGCTCCCTGATCCATCACGCATCAATACCTACAGTATATTACAGGAATCGAAATGCGTTTCCACACCATGCGAACTTAATTTCACAGGTAGTCTGAATTTGACGTGTTTATTTTGTTTTATCTATTCAAAATAAATAAACAGGGCGTGTACGTCAAAAAGGTGTCACACGAATACAAATAATATACAAATACATTTCGTGTTTTTGTAAGCTTTTTCTTATCTATTTTGGGGCTTTCGTTATCAAATTATAGCAAAGTTACCCAGGCAAGTAAAATTCAGCTTTGACCACTTTTTATGTGAAGAGGACTCTGTTACTTTAGAAACTTCATTCATCGAGTAATTGAATGTAATCAATAAAATCAAAATCTATCAACAAATTATTGATAAACAGAAAAACCACCTATTGCACCCATGTTTATCCATGACATGACAAACAACAACATTTCGAGGGTTGAGCGCCAGTAGGCCGTAACTCAACTTTTGGGCAAAATGAGATTTTGTACCAAAATAATCCATATACCGGTAACCTAGATTTTCAGAACCATAAAGAGATAACTCATAAACACATTTAATTAAGAGTTACAAGTCGAGTGCTGTACAGTATTGTAAGAGTCCCGAATATAAAAGTTGATTATCTCAGAATAGCATTTTTTACGGCCTTCTGGCGCTCAACCCCACGATTTGTTAATATTAGATGTATTGTAAACAGTACATAAAGTGCTCAACAATATAGAGTGTCTTCCGATTATTTTGTGTCCAAACAGGCTAGATATTTAGATGAATCTTTTCGGAACAATTTGGTACCAAACATGCCTCAAAACAGCAAAGACAAACCATTATTAACACCATTTAATACAAATCTGTGACGTTTCCAAATTCGCATTTTCACGCACGTAATAGCCAGGGTCACAGGGATGAAGGGATCACAAATGAAACTGCGTTGGTTCGTGTCTTAGCGAGCGGGCTATTTGATTGTGAACAGGTAACATGTGGATGTGGTCTATTCTCCCCGCGTAGTTTGTTGAAAATGTGAATTTGGAAACGGCACGGATTTTCATTAAAAGGTGCTAATCATGGCTTGTATTGTCTTTGTTGCTTGGTGACAAGTTTGGTACCAGATTGTGCCTAAAATATCCATCCAAATGTCTATCTAGCCCGCTTGGTCAAAAAATAATCGGAAGTTACTCTATGGGACATGTACCAAAGTGTATGACTTTCTTTTGTTGAGCACTTTATAACAGAGTCCTTATGCAAATGACATGAATGAAGCTAGCCAAAGCTGAAATTGACATGCCTGGGTAGATTTGTTATAATTTGATACCACTAAAGCTCCAAAATAGATAGGAAAAATTATTTTGATGCATTAACGATTGTTGAACACAATTATTACTATTTCACGTCCAATATTAATATTGTTCATTTGAGCACCCTCACAGGGGCCGTGTGTAAAATGCTGTGACGTTTACAGGTGACATCGTCTAGTATAGACATCGGTGAATCACAATATGATATCATTATTTGGATCTATACTACTAATGGTTAATTACTGATGATTCTGATATTTAAATTAGGCCTTCAGTCCTCCAGCATTCAAGGGGCGTGTGTTTAGATAGTTACTCCGTACTCATATCATAAATAAAAACATTGATTAGGCGTAATTCAATGTCATGGGAATGTTATCGTCTCAAGGGATTTTTAAAGTAAAACTATTGCATCATCCCCTACATGTAGCAGTAGATACGTATGGGATCTGAGTAGATACTCGTACATCATGTTAGTTGTTAGATCTGAAATAGATTTACCCCAATCTCTGACTACCCCAATCCGGTGTCCATAGAGCCAGCTTGCTGATGCCATCAACCTACTAACTCAGGCCCAATGCATGTTCATGATGAAATAACACAGTGTGGTGTATATACAATATAATGTAAGTGTAAGCCATTTCTTAGGCTGGGAATGGGATGTATATATACATTGTACATAATGTACAAAATCTTATCTTTACCATGATTGGTACAAGCAACTAATTTAGTTGCTTGTACCAATCATGGTAAAGATAAGATTTTGTTTTTGATCCGGATATGGATAGGCATGATAGGGGACAAACTCAACATTAAAAGCACAATTCTTTCAAAAAGCCTACTATGCTTATTTACATGGTTCGCTAGTTTATCATGGATTGAACTTGAGTTCAGCTTTACCTGCCTCCCTCGGACTCGTATCTGACTCGGGCATTATCAAAATGCTCGGACGAGAAAAGACTAGTGATACAAAGCCGACAACATTTCCTAATATTATATATTCAATTTACAATGATCTAAAAATATAAATTTGGTATTTTTAAAGATTTAATTTGAATTCCTTACAATGTATACACTTTCGTAATAGGCTGTTCCGTTCCATACAACATTCACGCCTGATTCAGATATTGCAACTTTGTTGTCGTTAGTAGTGGTTATAACTTTAAAAGTATTTTATGAATGGAGTATCAAAATACGGAGTAGATTTGCTCATTTAATTTATATCTCAGATTTTTGGTACTGATTATTGATTTTAGATATGCCAACATCAAAGCGCCTGGTCCGGGACTTTTTGAGTAAGGTGTATGATATGCAACTGAAGTGTTTTCAACCTACCCACTGATATCATCCGATAGCTCATAGACGGTAAAAGTACCTTTTTACCGTCTATTGAATACCGGTCGATACCAACGGGTGCTGTCCGATGCTGGCCCATACAGGGTTTATCCTTGGTGTAAACATGGTAAACATGGTGTAAGTGTAAAACAGCACGGAATTAACATAGCACAACATCATATATTGACGGATTAAAGGATTATACAGCTTTATTCCGTCGTAATGGGGTCTTTACGCTATAATCTAACTTTTCATGCTTATGAATGTCTTCTATCAACATGATCAAGGATACAGACCGATGCTGCCGAAGTTAGCCGATATTGGCCGACGTTGGCCAATGCAGGTCGATGCTGGCCGATACTTAAATGAGAATATAAACTGATGAAGGCATGTATGTACACTGTATATAAACCTTCAGGATAAACTTAGGCCAAACAAAGAAGAAGAAAAAGAAGAAGGTCTGTCTCAGAAACATTGTGCAAAAAAGCTAAGTGCTGAGGTATGTGATTTTTTTGTTTTTTTTGTTATCCAAGCTTACGGAGAACTTTTTTAACTTTTTTTTTAAAAACCAAAAAAAATCCACAAACAAAATAAAAATAAATAAATAAATAAATAAATTAAAAAAATTAAAAAATCTTTTTAGCCCCCAGCGCATAGACCTACGCGCCGTAGCTCATTTCACATACCAATGCGGGCGGGCTTCTGAGACAGACCTTCTTCTTTGTTTGACCTTACATCCTCGCCGAAGTATAAGATGCGCAATGACAATCAACATGCTACTAATTTGATTCACTATAATTTTCTACAATTATCAATGTTCACAATTGAATGTGAGATGATATCTTGCTTAACATGGTCATGATGGTAGGAAGAGACGTCTTTTCTCATAATATTATCAAATTCTTGCTAAATTAATTATCGTGAAAGTTATACATTTGGTCTCTTCTTAATAATGCATAAATGCCACAGTTGAAAATAGCCTAATGCATCTTGACATGGTAAACAGGGAGCTTAAAAATAAAGAAACACAACATTTCTTACGAAGATTATGAAGACAGTGATGAACAAATTACACTAATAGTGAATCATAACATATCGTTAGTTAGGATCTTGCTTCGGGTTAGTGTTATTATTAGGGGCGTAACGTAGGGGCTGATTATAACGGAAACCACATTAAGAATCTTCGGGGTTCAACGTTTATGGACAACACACAAGGGAATACGTATTTTGACAATGTTATCTTATTTATGAGTTAATCTTCAGAGGAAAGAATTGATTTATCAGGAGACTCTTACAACTTTTAATTACATGCTTGTGGAAGTTTGCAACAGCGCGGAACCCTTTACCCCCTCACAAATACGGTAGCTCAATCAGCGCGATCGGGAAGTCACAAAAATGTTTCCATGTTAGGAAATTTTACATTAACATTGAATTGGAGAAATATGTCACCTTTTCTGTAGAATATTTGACAAGTTACCTGTTAAAACAATCCTAAATATTCTCACTCTCGTGACGGAAATATCTTTATGATGAGCGAAATACAATAATGCTATTTTGAGAGAAGTTATTTTGGATTTTAAAAATGTTATCATTAGACATGTTAGACTGGCTACACAAAGTGAAGAATATTGATTTCAATGTACAATCTATTCAACACTATTAATTAATAAATAATATATATACTCGGGTAGTCTGTGAACAATTGAACACTGGTTGAAGTTTTAATGAACGATCCGCTGTTGTGAACAGAAGTGTATAAAGTCGTAGTCCTCACCTCCCTCGCGCTCCGCGCGCTCCTTGTTCGTGTTATACATTCACGTACTTCGGGTTTCATTCGGTTTATGCGCTCACAAGCACATACTCAAATACAATTCTTTGACAATACTTACCATTAATATGTTGAACTATCAAGCGCTAGCCACTTTGATTGCTGTTCTGCGCCATCAAGACGACTAACGATAATATGCATTGATAAGCTCTCAATAGCATGGCAGACATGAGACATACCGAATGGCTGGCTGTTCAAATAGCATTCAGTATTCGAATAGCGTTCAGTGCGTGTCCCTTGAAGATTCCAAATGCACCTGGGTGGAACAAAAAATGTTTAAACTGGCTAAACAAGCATGTTAGACTTCCATTTTAAACTCATTTTTCTCACCAAAAAATATGTTATGAGTGTTTACTTTGAATAAGGCAATATTCGCAAAATTGTGTCAGGATTCCACTTGTAGAATGATGCTGAGCATTTGGAATATCTTTCTGAAAACAGTTTTGGACTTCAAAACTGCTATTATGAAACGTCACGATTCCAAGAATTCTGCCCCTAAAAAGTGAAAACCGATATAGTTTGCGTAAGTTCAGCGGCACGAGGGTAAGATTTGGAGTGATTGGTAGGATTACACCTAGTCGAACAGCATATATAAGGATTTGGTTTATAATTAATTCCGTTTCAACTATTTGATTTGTTTGAATATGTTGAAAGCCTATATCAAATTAATATGTGCGCAAGCGCAACATAATTCATTCATCAGAGAGTATAGCGGTTTATTTCGTACAAGTTCGATAAGAAAGATTGACATGGTCCTATAATTAAATAATTGGCAGTAGATTTAAAGTATACTTCTACCGTGCACAGTGCTAGTATGCACTGCAACTCTGAAAACGACATCACGTTATCCATTTGTACGAACCCTGTATCTAATCATAAGGCGTGAGAGCGAAATAAAGACGCTATTCTATGCAGCCTCTGTCAGTAATGTATGTTAGAAATTACGATCTTGAAGCCGGCACGATAACCTTTATTGATCCTGTTATCATGGTTATACAATTTTAAAATTGACCAACGCCGCGTAGTCACTCTACCTGGGTGCATGTGGTGTTTCTTGTCCACACAGCGGGTCCATGGATAGGTACACACGTGTCTTTGTACATGTATTGTTATTGGGCGCTTGCATTGAAGGACACGAGTTCAATTCGACCTCCAGAAGAAGACATGCGAGGATCAATACAACAGGTGATATCTCCATGCTTTTGCACGTCTTCTTACAGATAATTTGAACTAATGTCCTTCCACTTCTACGTATTGCAAGTATCCTTTACATACATAAAGATATTTTTTCTAAGATAACAGATTGAATCTTCACAATGATACGTCGATCACGTACAAGATTAAGGAGTGGTGTGTGACACACAACTGAGCACAGATAGTTGGCAATCGAAGAATAACATACAAGGCACTTCCAAAATATGATACAAATCATTTGGTACTGCAATATGACAGGTATACCCTAAAGTATAATTGTCATGGAAGTTCTGTACGTAGGACTACTTTTGGACACAAAATGGAGGAGTAAGCACACGCTATCTATGGCTGAGATAGAATTTAGGACCCAGGTTTAACATTGAGGCCGTCAATACCATCGTTGAGTCACTTGTTCTGGACCCCTTACATAGGGATGCAATCTGGAATGTAGAAGAAAATCAGAGTTGTTCAATTGCAATCAAATGATGGTTCAATTATTTTTGGCGGTGAAGCAATACCTCCTTCGGCATGTTGGGTTCACATTATCAACGCTTAGATTTTCAGGACTCTCAAATTTGTTGTTAAAACATTTTGCTTAGTGGTTCATGTCAATTTGATTTAAAGAGTCCAGCCGTGAGCCCTCCCAATTACCCATAGGAGTATGACTTCTTAAATATAGGCATAGGCGATATACACATACACCTTAGGCTACAAGGAAGTATCACACATTTTCCTTCTCGTCGTGTTTCAAACACCCATTTATAATCTGCACACCTTAAGGTATCCCGTATTCTCCATCATTTACATGATTTTTAAAACATCGTTCATTTGTAAAATGTTTTGCTTATTAATCACTGAAGCTATTAGCAGGCGGAGAATGGAACGGTGTGATTTTAAGGTTTGATCTAACGCCGCAAAATGACAAGCCATTCTGTGATATTTTGGCCGTGGTATGAACTTGGCTCGCGGTTATCTGGTTATAAAGGGGGATCGTACACGCAATGCCCGCGGGCAAAATGTCAACGGTAGACAATTGTGAGCGCGATACACCTTAAAACGTTCCGGTGACTGTCAGGATTGCGTCCGGCCGCTTGAGGTGTCTCTCGGTGAATTGAGGGGTGTCAGAATCGGCTTTGGCACGGGGAGGAAAAGGTGTAAATAATGGCCACGGGCAAGAGGAAACCAGTGTCTTATCGTATCTTTTATTACACAGTTACCTGTCTGTCTGCGAGAAAAATGGTTGGAAATGGGCAAAATATGATTGCACGTGTGAAAGGTATGCTTGTAATGCAGGTGTGAAACGCTCGCTGTTCGATCATGTCGATGTGTCGTCTGCTAGCTAGTTGGCTAGTTGTGCGCGCGCAGAATGGATGGACACATTATGCGTGACGTAGACCCGAAAGGTACTTTAAAATGCGCAAAATTTTACAGACGAAGCGTGAAATTGTTTAAATAATTACGTTTAAAATTTGAGAACATATAAAGTGGACAGAGGATATAATTTATGAGATTTTGAACAGATGCGAGCAGTAGACTCCTTTTAGATAAACCATTTATAGAGAAAAATCATTCTCAAAAGAGCATGTAATAATGATATCGAACTGTCTCCATTAAAGCAATCAAAGGGACCAATACTATTAATAAATGCAGCAAATGTGTATCTTTTCCGCTTGAAATAATATTGGACCGTCTTGATGCATTGCATTTCTTTTCGTTTCATTTCATTTTTCATAAATCAGCTCATTAATAATGTGGACCATGTTGACATCACAGCAAAATAATTCAAATCAAACATGCATTTTTCATTTTTCGTACCTTGTTTCGTTCGTGCAACAGGTATCTACCATAAACCATAAACACACCCAACTCTCCAAATCCACACCCCCCCCCCCCCCCCCCCCCCAATTGAACAGCCGCATAACACCTGCTTTGATCACACATTCTTAATCTTTTCAATCCATTTAATCCTCCTACCGACATGACAAAGCGCCCCTTTGACGCATTCCGTCATCGCCAGTTCGCCAGACCTTTCACATACCTCCGTCACCTGGACACTAGTAATTTATTATGCAATGACTATTGACTTAGTCTATGAATTTACCCTGGTAAGCTTGGGGTTATAAAAATGTGCATGCACATTTTATTGTGATCGTTAATTTTTTCGCTTAACATTAATCAAATGACTCGATGCTGTATACGTCGTACATACCTTTACTCGGCCCGAAATAAGGTTTATCCTGCGGCGTACGACATGTCGCGACAGCACGGAATTAACCTAGCACAAATTCCTCTATTGCAGGATTAAAGGATACTTGTAACTTTATTCCGTAATGGGTTCTTTGCACTAGTCTAACTTATGAATGTCTTACACCAAGGATATACCCGAAATTGTTAGCAGGTTTAGGATGACATTTTGCATTTGACTCTCGTCATGCTCGTATGAACCAAACTTTGGGCAAATTACAAATACCCAAATTAACAGTTTTTTCGAGACATTTCCAGAAGGGTGGCGATTGATCAATATGATCAAACATAATTTCGTACACGTTATCTTCAGTAATCACGTGATCTTCAGTAAGATTCCCAGGTACCCTAATTTCGAGTCAACACTTACAAAGTTCACCATATCTGTGCGTGCCCGGTCTGCACGCAGAATTACTCTAGACTATCTCCGGAGTCTTTGACCTTAACCTTTCCCCCTTCACGGCCGTCATTCTATCCCTTCCTGGTGTCGTTCCTTTCACCACTCAACCTTGTCCGCCGAACAACCCACCCCAGGGGCTGACTTACTTGCCTCCTTCCCCAGCCCTAACTGTTTCTTGCTACAGGGGGTTGACGAACTAGGTGATTATCACGATAATAGTCATAGAGGGCGTGGAAACAAGCGTCAATCTTCGAACCTTGTATGACTATATACATCAGTCTATATAACATGTGGATGATGACAATATAGAATTTAACTAGATTATGATCATGTAGAACCGACACCCTATCTTTCTACCTGTTCTATTGGTCATAGAACAAATAATTCAACTTTAAATTTAAATTCTGATCCAATATTATCAATTGTAACGCCATTTACGGGATAAATCATGAGATATCTTTTCAAATGGGTCTATCCTCCTCTAGAGGTTATCCATGTAGCCATGGGCTACAGAGGTGCAAAGGGGAATCGCACTCGGCCTATTCTACATTCAATTGAATCGGTGCATGACGTCCAATTTATTGCATGAACCATGTAACAAAATTGACCTAATCATAAAACAGGTGTGTCTTCTTTCTGAAAATCATAAACACAGTTCTTATATTCCCAATAAGATGTCAGCTAATTCGTCACATGGAAGCTCATGGATAACCTCTGCTCATAAACATGATAAAGATATTAAAGGTAGATGACCCGATCACATTTCCGATTTTCAACTTGAAGTTTTCTATTCTACATGAAAGGTCATCCTTAAAAAGTCTTGTTCCAAAGTTTGAGTTGCATAGCTCTAATGGTTCTTATTTTAGACGCAAAAGATGCTGTGAACTGTACCCATTGAGTAGTACACAAACAATATCGGTGGTTACCACCATTCGCGGTAATTCGACGTTATTTCATCGATTTCTCCGTAATTATACCGATTTAGGCCGTCAAATTTCAGTATGATGATGAGAAAAATACGAGCTTTCATATGATATGAAAATCTCCGTATGTTTGAAATAATTCTGTGTTACGAAAATGTGATCGGGTCATCTACCTTTAAATGACGGTTCCAAATGAGGTTAATGACTTTGATCATTTTATCGGTTACTCTGAACCTTTTAACTTAAGGGCCTTCGGAATTTATTGTTTCCCTCTAAACTAACAACTGATACGCAGTCAGTATTTTCTTATGGTTGACTGTGTGTCTGCCCTCTGTTTTATTTGTTTATAGCGCGCCGCATAAGGGACTTAATTGTGTTATGCGCTGAATAAGCACGGTTTGATTATCATTATTATTATTATTATTATTTGTGTTAGTATTAGCTGATTAGTGTTATTAGTATTAGTATTATTAGTGTTATTATTATTATTATTATTATTATTATTATTATTATTATTATTATTATTATTATTATTATTATTATTATTATTATTATTATCATTATATGTCGTCGGTTTTTTATAGTACCTATAATGTGGTTAAAAAGTATTTATAATATCTCGTTAAACATTTGATACAAGTATATTTAGGTTTGGTTGTTTTTGGCCATGGCGTCAGCGTCATATGTGTGATTATACCTGGCACTTTACGTACCTGTAAGCCGACACAAGAGGAACAAGAGAATATTCAGATTTCAGATCTTCTGAAGTAAAGATAAAGCATAGATCCTTCAGATCTCAAGGAGCTATGGTTAAAGGAACTAAGCATCCAGTGGGTTTGACTTCATGCTCGTTTGACCGGTGAGGAGGGAGAGTGAGTCTGACCACGATCAATGACCATGCTGGCTGGCTAGAATAAGACAGATGTGGCAGAACAGCCCGATCAGGAGATAAGTCAGATTTATAACCCATTGTGATTGGTTTAATTTCCCCCTTCCCAATCTTAACTATTTCCAGGCAGTCGTCTGCAGACGACAGTTCCAGAATTTCACAAAATGCTTAAAAAATGTCAACATTATTGGATTTCATCACCATAATTAGAATCACCATGAGGAATGCATTAAAATAAGTACAAATATGCCTAGTATTGGTTCAGTAATTCTTGAGATAGACCTTGAAAGTTGGGAAAGGTTTCTGCACAATCTGTTTTTGTATGGTAAAACTAAATAGTAATAGCCGCGTTGAAAGTGTTAAGGAGCTTTGTCTGGGCTGATAATAATAGCACTCTCCAAAATTTTAATATCATCATATCTGAGTCATACCTGTCATACCAATATCACGTGTGTCAGTTTAAAAAGTTATCTTTACTCATAGTCCGTAATACCGCATCAAGTTAAGCGTGAAGCTTGACCATGGATGACCAGTTGACCACTCAGTAAAGTGTTGTCAGTGTATTTGAAATGACCTTCCATCTAACATAGGGTTAGGAATGCATTCGTAGGAATGTAGATAGATGACTTTCATCCAGCGTAGTAGGTAAAGCTAGAGAAGTACGTCTATATTATTTTGAATTTTCTCTTTATTTTGCAATTGAACATTATAGTAATTGCATAACATTGTTAGCCATGTTAGCCTTCTCCTTAACAAAAGGTTCCTAACATGACCACAGCGTACAGAAATGAAAACACAACAACGAATACAGAGGTACGACAACATCTACGCTGTTGTGTTAAATTGAACTTTTGTAGTTGATGATTTAGGGACTCAATAAGTAATGTTGTTATTGTTTTATAGAGTAAACGTAAACATAACATTTACATTCACCTTTCATGTATCACAATAGTATATGCTTTATATCACATCTTTGGTGTCTGCTGCACATGCACGTACATTGTTAGTGCATTTAATACTTTTTGTTCATTCGATATGGCAGCGCCCTCTATTGCTAATAATCGGTCACAGTTAAATGTGATAGAAATAAATGCAATCTATATTTTAACGTATTTATGATTACTAGCGGCGTACCCTCGCTACGCTCGGGTCCTCGCTAGATGGTTATGCCACATTACCTACCTCTGAAACCACATATAAACCTCCTGGTTATACCACTACCTAACTCTGAAACCACATAACCAGCCCCCCCCCCCCCCAAAAAAAACCACCAGGTTTATTTATAACTATATCCCTTCTAAAGGCATTATAAACCCCCTACAACCCCCCACCCCCAATCAGGTTGATTTATAACCATCCCTCCTAAACCATTTACCGTGTCTACTTTATTAACCCCTACCTCTCAAACCGCATCAAGTTAACCCTCGGTACTTTTAAAACCACATAACCCCCCTACAATTGCCCACCCCCACTGCAACTACACCAACCAGGTGGATTTATAATCATAACCCTCCCTAACCATTTCCCGCGGCTACTTCATTAACTCTTAACCCTATCCTAAAACATTTCCCGTTGTTTTACCCCCACCGCCCCTCCCCCTCCCCCCTCCCTCCATGCACACACCCAAACCAGTTTGATTTATAATCACAACCCTCCCTAAACCATTTCCCGCGGCTACTTCATTAACTCTTAACCCTATCCTAAAACATTTCCCGTTGTTTTACCCCCACCGCCCCTCCCCCTCCCCCCTCCCTCCATGCACACACCCAAACCAGTTTGATTTATAATCACAACCCTCCCTAAACCATTTCCCGTGGCTACTTCATTAACCCTCGGTCCCTTAGATTGTAACCCTAGGCCTATCCTAAACCATTTCCCGTGGTTTTACACCCCCCTCCCTGGTACTTACCCTACCAACACAGGCCTATAATAGCCATTTCCCGTGTGACTTCTGCGCTGCATATGCGTGTGCCGCGCGGCAGTCAGCCCTTGCGCAAACATGCACGCGACGCGTTACCACGGTAAGATTACGCTGTAGTACGCGCAACGCACAATGTTGTTCAATTCTAGCGGCATTTATGAGCCAAATCTGAGAGGTTTTTTGTTGTTTTTGGAGCCAATTGTTAACCAATTTCACTGAAATAAACTTTAACACCCTTCCCGTTATTTCCTCTATCTTTCATGCAAATTAGGCGCCACTTTGATCACAACTAACGGAGAAATAAGGATAACAAATAAACACACAAACACACAAACACACAAACAAACAAACATACGCCGTTTCCAGATTTATAGTAAGATTGTGACTGCTAACAGAGATACATTTACCACAAGAAACGAAAATTCAAACAAACACGCGATCTTGTAACTTGAATCCTGCGCGAACAGTCACTGGTGCTTCCTTCTTCGACCGTTGAAACTGTCATTTATGGCCGACCAGTAAACAAACATCACACATCATGGTTTGATTTTTAAAACCTTGTCGTCACTTCCAACTTTACAAAATATTGGTTTACATGACAGTTACCCAGAAAGCCATTGAAAATTAAGAGTTCTTACTCACTCGCTAGTTTCTAATATGTGACTTATAGAAATACAAAATAATAAGCCTTTCAACCAGTCTTCATTCACATCGGAGGTCACAGCGGTTGCGAGGGCAGGCGAAGTATTCACGGTGTTGGGAAGGGGGAAGGAGGGAGGGGGATAATCAGGAAACATGGGAAAAGTCAAAAGGTTCATGTATTAGCGTAACCCACTCACTCACAGTTTAGAGATTGACATTTGTTGACGTATCCCTTGTTCCTTATATCACCAAGTCGTGACATACAAGGTTTGTTTTACCGTCGATTCCCATGGGAAACTTTTGAATTTTGGTGATACCTGAGATAGGTTAAAGCTGCTCAAGATTAGAAACAAGCAGTCTATTTGTGTTTATTATGAATTGTTTGTTAGTCATTGATGGTTTGAATTTGTTTTTGGTCTGTTTATAATTGCATAATCATCTGAGGATAATGACTTCGTATATCGGACGTTTTTGCTTTATCTTACAAAAAATTACAATAATTAAAAAAAGTGTCCGTTATTTCTGACTTATCCTGTAGTTGTTGCAGACGGTTGTTTTTTGAACTTGTCCAATATCTCGTTAAAAGACTTGTTTTAGCATTCTGAAACGTCATCCCTTCAAAATGTGTTGTTCTTTGACTTTTAACTGTTTCCTTGAACGTTGTCATTGTACATATGTTGTTTAGTGCAACAAGGCTCCGTCTACAATAGCTGCCAGATGTTATCGTCTGTGGTAACCTATATAGCAGACCCATTGATATAAACTAAAGGTAATACAGGGCAGCTGTATAGCAGACATTTTTGCACTTATACATGTCAGTTATGTGAAAGGTATTACAATCATGACAATAGCTGCTACTAGATCTGATTATAAATCCTCACAAAAAGTATCGTGACACTTAAAAGGGATCCAATAATTAACGGCCTGAAAAGGTATGGATTAATCGAAGCAAATAACCCAGTGCATAATTTAGTTTTGCATATTTTGACACCTCGATTGTTGAGATACGATGTTACAGAGCGGAGTTATTGTCATTCCAATGGTCGTAGGTCCAGTTTCAAAAGTGACAATCATCCCTATAGACAATAGATGCAGGTTTGCATTTATTGTTTTGAATGATCAGATTTATGCTTTACACTACGTACAAAAATGAAACATACACTCAGAAAATGAAGATAATGTGTTCCTTTCACAACACATATTTATTGTTTTGATTCAACTTCAACTTTGCCATGACTTTATATTTATCTTCAGTACTTTGTGTGTCCCCTATCATTGTCCACAGCAGCGTGTGTAAAGCATAAGCCTGATCATCATGATCATTCAAAATCAAAACATGCAAACCTGCTTCTATAGCATGTATGGGGACGATTGTCACTTTTGAAACTGCACCTACGTATACGTTGAAATGACAATAACTCTGCTCCGCAACTTCGGATCTCAACAATCGAGGTGTCGAAATACGCAGAATAAAATTAGGCACTGGGTCATTGGCTTCAATTAATCCATACCCTTTCGGGCCGTTAATTATTGGATCAGGTGTCAGTGTCACGATACTTTTGTGAGGAGTTTAGATCTCTGACCGACTACCCAAATCAAGTGTCCAACGAGGGGAGCTTTGCTGACCATGGCAAAGCTATGCCAGATTCATGTAATGCTCATGATGCAATAGCACAGTGGTCAGTAAGAGGTGAAATCGGAATTCGTAGTCGGCAAACAATGCATCACAATTTAAAAATATGGCCAAAAAAAAAATCACAACCTCTAGGTTTCAGAGGGCTTCCAGTTTAGCTAGAATATGCAGCTGGTATAGGGAGTTAACAAACAATAAGCAATAAGCAATAAGGCAACAAAATCCAAATAATATGTGTATAGGTTCCCTTACAAACATGCAGTTTTGAGCTTTTGGTTTGCTTAATGCTGATCATATAGCATGTATAGTGGATTCATTAATATCACTTGGGAGAACTGTTTCTTCATTCAAGATGTGGTTTTCTTTTGCCAACTATGATTTCTTGTGATCAGTATACTACAGAATGATAATCATGTTAATCATATTTATAATGTCAGCCATTTCTTAGGGTCCGGAGGTGGGATGGATATGAACACATCTAGTTACTAAACAATCATGCAAACTTCTTTCTAGGGATGAATGTCACTTTTGAAACTGGACCTACAACCATTAAAATAACAATAACTCCGCTCCGCAACATCGTATCTCAACAATCGAGGTGCCAAAATACGCAGAACAAACGTATGCACTGGGTTATTAGCTTCGTTCAATCCATACCCTTTCGGGCCGTTATCTATTGGATCATTTTTAAGTGTCTCGATACTTTTTGTTGTGACATTTTAATAAGAGTGCCTCACACCTGTCATAGGCCTGATTCTGTATGGAAACACTGTAACACAATCTCATAAATGACAGACATTGCAGATAGGACTTTGTTGCACTAAACCCTCGACTTGTTAGTATGGATCACGATATTCTTTCTCATGTGATTTGTTTGCCACCAAATAGTAAGTGACTTTAGCGTGTACTTTACGTGATGCCGAGATCTAAACATGAACAACAACAAATGTAACAGAGCAAAGGGTCATAAACATTTACAGTCATATTGTTTTTAAGGTGGTATCCACAAGAGGATTTCAAATACCCAGCCTGCTCAGCCGAGCCAACTTTATGCTGCCACAATTTTAACATGTTTAAAGCCACTCCCATACCATGATGTTAGATGTTTTATTCTGGAGATGTTGATGAACATTTAAGAAACTTTGCGTACAGTTTGTGACTGATTTCATCAATTTTCTTAAACTATTCGTGAAATGGAATATCCTCATGATGAGTTATCTCGGAAAAGCTGCAAGCTCTATTATCATTGAAACATCCATCATGATGAACGACCATTTAGAAACATCTTCATGAGATTCAAGTGGCTCAATAGTCTGTCCGATATTTTACAAATCGCTCGAAGCGACTCCGGTGATGACGAGAACTCTACATTTTTAACCAATAATCAACACCTCTATTTTATTCGACTGTCGTGGATTAATCAGATCTAAGGACTTATCACTAAATGTCATCCCCGAAGACGGGAAAAAATATTCTAGGCGGTGACTTTGGCTGATTAAAGACGGATTCTCATCAGGTAAAGCCATGATGATCCCAGACCACCTGCCCCTATGCCATAACCTTATCTATTCCTCCTTCAAATAAAGACACACGCGCTGCAGATTTACAGAAAGTTATAGCTCTGGGTCTGGGAAGATTCAATTCTCGTAAAAAGCTTACCACACGGGGAATCTGGGCAGAGATTTTGGTCACCTTAGGGAGAAATGGGCGACGAGATAGCGGCATAATAGACAGCGGATACAGGTGACAGTGTCCCTCCTTACGCAACACCTGCTTTCGCGCGCTTTTGCGCGCTTTACGATATCCCGCTCTTGTTGAATGGCAGTTTCTTTTTTTGCGCCGGGGTGTGAAGAGTTGGCAGACAAGAGGACACGAGGTACGGCAATGATGAAGACTTTATTATTAAACTTATGAATACAGCCTCTTTCTATTGATATTGGAAAAAGGGGGCAACCAGGTATTTCGTTAATTCGTGTTTTCAGACCATGCCTACGGGCATGTTTGCGCTGGATCAATTCCATCGAATAAATAATTGTCAACGAAGTCTATAATATGGCTAACATGCCATGTTAAGCCCATGGATGCTTACTAGCCATGCTAGCTGACAATTGTTACCAGTCGCTTTGTTTTAATAATGCTTAAAGCCTTCATTAAAATCAATTTTCAAAAATGTATCGAATAATTTAAAGAAACATACCAACGAATTTCAACATCTTTTCGCATAAATGTTGAAGTTAATCAAGTTAGAAGTTAATATTTGAAGCCAACACACTTTTCTATCATATCGCATTTTAACTTGTTTAATGCAACGCCCAGGGAAACGCCCGGCCAAAGCAGACGCGTTGTTTACGGGGCCATTTTATCAGTCTTGTCCGTGTATATGGGATCTTAATGGTTTTAGGCTAGCATGAAAAATACTATGCTTTGCGAAATGACTAGATTTAAATACTCTCTATAAACTGCTCTTTTAATGTCAGGATACTATAACTAGAGAGTTTAATATACGGAGTTAGCATAATGGCATATGATTTATGATAGATATTTCCAAGGATCTCACTTAACCATGCTACTACTGGGGCAACTGCAGATTGCTTTATGAAATGTTGTATTTACTTTTACACTGGGTGTTACAAAATTAAACGATAGCCTGCCAATGAAACATTGCTTTTTTTGTTGTTCGTTTATAGAAATGGCCTTAAAATGTTTTGTTTCTGCTTTTGTGAGATTAGCCTACTTTTATACTAATTGTGTACGTTTGTGTAGTGCTGACTTGATTGGGTAAGTGTAAATTAAAGGTAGATGTTCTGATTTCTGGCCCGATTTTCAACTTGATGCTTTTACATGAAAAGTCATCCTTAAAATTATCGCATTCCAAAGTTTGAGTTGAATAACCCCAACCAATGGTTTTTATTTTAGAAGCACAAGGTCACAATACATTTGCCCATTGAGAGAACGCACACTGACTGGTGGTTGACCACCTTTGTCAGTAATTCACCACGTTTTAGCCTATAATTTCTAAATTTGAACATTTCTGGCACCTAAGATCTTACAGACATAATATAATGAGAGAAATATGGGGATTCTTGTGATATCAAAATATCTTGATGTGAAAAAAATCATAGCTAAAAAAATTGATCGGAACATAAACCTTTAAATCGATGCATCTACGAAACTATTTTAAGTTTTCACATATAAATGGCAGTTAAACATATTACCATATTTTATGATATAGGCCTACACCCAAGGAGTTATCATGATAACTTCTTGGTACACCCTACATGGACGCAAATGTGAATTGTCGAATATAGCAATATATTTATATAATATTACCCGGGGATATTACTAGGAGTTGGCCTATGTTTATACCTAAGCCCTTAATGTTTAATAAAGGGTTTCTGCCAACACAAAATCCATAACATGACTTCAACAATGATCATAAACCATTATGTAATTCGCTCGAATCAATCAACCAACCAACCAACCCAGAGTTAAGTTATGATTATCCTACAGTTAATGAATGAATGAAAAGAATGGATTGCCGTTGATCATATAAACATGCTTTTCATGTTGTGCTGCTTGCGTGCGCAGGATCAAGTAGATTTGGCGCGGAAAAGTTTGGATTAGATTCTGAACCATCTTGTCTCGTCTGCTGTTGACTTGTATCAACTTGAATGCAACGGTGTGTAGGTAATATCTATATTGACTGCTGCATTGTTTCATGTTGTTGTGTATGCTTTAATCTACACATGTTGTTATAAATGAACATTCAGGCGATGACAAAAAGGCGGGGAAAAGGAGAAAGAAACATTGTTCTACTGGCCTAGTGTCGCGCATTGGAATCACCGTCATTATTTTTTTTCAATTTTCAAAAAAACTGAACAAAAAAGGTTTAAAAAACCACCCACGATTATTTCAACAACAACAAAAAGTTTTACAATTTGCAAATAACGGGTCGGTCGGGCTCGAATCTCTAAGGTATTTTCCTCGATGTATAGGGGATGAACTTAGTTCATTGGAGTTATAGTTGCCGTAATGTCAGTATGACGACGATTTAAAAAAAATGGGCACCAGAATGGGAATAGGATGTCAGCACTGCGGTTAACAATCCGGCGACAGGTTTTACATTGATTTGATGGCTCATTCCCTACATTTCGCGGGAATAAAAACCAAAATATTGAGAAACACAGAGTGCTCAGAGTCAATTTTAAGATTTGAAGCATCTTTTAGATATTTTAAATTTGGAAACTATATTTTTAGACTTGAGAGTATTTATTACCTGGTAAGTTGCTTTATTTGAAGACTGTAGGCTATATTGTGAGTTTGCCTACACAGACTATGCCTGACATGGGCTCGTTCACAAATATTCAGAGTTAAATTATGCGTACGAGCGCGAGGTTACGTTATCAAGCGAATGCGACGAACGGTTACGGATTATGGAACGCCGTTTGTAAACATTTGAACAATCATAACTTGTGTGTGTATATGTAACATTTGTGTGTATATTATTGGTTGTGCACACACAAATTATGATTGTTCAAAGATTTACAAACGGCGTACCATGGAACGCCGTTTGTAAACATTTGAACTTTCAAAGATTTACAAACGGCGTACCATGGTACGCCGTTTGTAAACATTTGAACTTTCAAAGATTTACAAACGGCGTACCATGGTACGCCGTTTGTAAACATTTGAACTTTCAAAGATTTACAAACGGCGTACCATGGTACGCCGTTTGTAAATCTTTGAACAATCATTGTTCAAAGATTTACAAACGGCGTTTGGAGAAAAGGCACTGTTACTATATAGTATTAAATGTAATTGGATGACCAGTTATGCAAGCTCAGCTATACAGGACCCTAAACAGGTTAAAGGCAGTGTTGGAGCAAGTCTGACTCGGACTCAATGGATGAGTCCTAGTATGGACTCATACTCATACCCATTGGACTCGGACTCAAGCCTTGTGGACTCGGACTCGAACCCGAGTCCGTTGGACTCGAACCCGAGTCCAGTCAAACATGGCAAATTTCAAACAAGCCTCTTTTTTTAGGCCTAAGTTACACATGATTGTACAAGATACTGCTATACATGTGAGGGCAGTATATTGTGGACAGTTGACGTGTATTATAATGACCTAATTGAGACACTTTTATTTCCAAGTTATTCAGTATTTGGACTTATATATTAAAAGTTGAAATTTGCCATGTTTGACTGGAGTCGGGTTCGAGTCCGAGTCCACAAGGCTTGAGTCCGAGTCCAATGGGTATGAGTATGAGTCCATACTAGGACTCATCCATTGAGTCCGAGTCAGACTTGCTCCAACACTGCCTTTAACCTGTTTAGGGTCCTGTATAGCTGAGCTTGCATAACTGGTCATCCAATTACATTTAATACTATATAGTAACAGTGCCTTTTCTCCAAACGCCGTTTGTAAATCTTTGAACAATGATTGTTCAAAGATTTACAAACGGCGTACCATGGTACGCCGTTTGTAAATCTTTGAAAGTTCAAATATTTACAAACGGCGTTCCATGGTACGCCGTTTGTAAATCTTTGAACAATCATAATTTGTGTGTGCACAACCAATAATATACACACAAATGTTACATATACACACACAAGTTATGATTGTTCAAATGTTTACAAACGGCGTTCCATAACGGACTGATACAATTAAAAGTTAACAACTCCAGCGGTTTTAGGATGAATTAATCTAATTTCAACATGTGAAGAATTTTCTGGAATCATAATCCAAATCCATTTCTTACATTGAAACTAACGGGGATTCGTGTTCACCTTCGTCTGAAGTACAGCGCTCTGCCATAGCTCTGCTACAGAGCCTAGATTTTCCCGAAGATATTCCCGTAGTACTTTAGTAGATCAACTATCTACAAACACTGTCTCATAGTCACTCTGTACTCCATACCGGTGTTCTACTGAACCCTGCCCAATTCTCGATGGTCACCGTCACCAGCTGTAATTAGTAATTTGGTATAGATAGTTGATCTACGTGTCTAGAATTTGGATTCATAAGATAACAATGGGAAAACCTAGGCGGGTAAATGGAGAAAAAGGCTCTTCGACAGAGCTACAGCGCCACATGCGTCCATAACGAATATAAATCTGTATCTATAGATTTGATCAAAATATTATATTTCTGACCGTCAGTCAACACTATACCGTTATTATCCGGTGAATCTTGATGAATCGCATTAGGAAATGATGTTTCTATGTCCATCTCGGATGCCACTGACCAATCATGTAAGATAACAAAACACCATTAGGATTCACACCACTAAATAAATAATGGAAGAGTCCACGAAAGGCTTGTTGAATTGGTTGGGATGACACTCGTCTAAGTGAAATATATAAAAATGCTTCAAAAGTGGTGTTGTTGGCCAAACTTTTGATCGGATGATTATTAAATGAAGATTATCAAACAATATCAGTACAAATTTTCTTCTTTGACCATTTTTTTATGATTTTAAAGTCATTTTAGGGACTTCAAATAATTGATTAGAATTGCTTAGACCTAAGCTAGGCCTGGGCAATCTACAAACATGCGTATCTTCGACGGTGCATATCTCGAAAATTTTGCCTTGACCTTATATTTTTTTGTTGTTTACAGGAAACCCAAGACCATAATCTTCACACAGAATGCAAAGTTGAAGCAACCAGTTGCTTTATAAGCGAGAAAATGGCGTATAATTATCGTCCATTTTACACAGTAAGCATAGGAGATTTTATTAGTGGTGTGGACTCTACATGGAAATCCAGTTAATTTATGAAAATCGGGATTTCGTATTGCCCACGCCTATCTCACGGGCTGTCTGGTTGCTATGGTCATACGAACAGATTAAAAAAAAGTTTTCAAATTAATGATACGCTGAATTTCTGTGGCTATTTACCATTTAATGTAAGTTTTCTATTGATTTAGGAACATTTAGTGTAGAAAAAAGCAGCACAAGAAACTGCTTCATTCAGGCTATTCAGCCGCGTAAGAACGTAGGTTTAGTCAACTGTCACTGGTTTAGTAATAGTATACTACTACTTTTCAAAGTCAATTTACACTGCTTTAAAATTGTAATTAAGCTTATTAACAGATAGATCGAACAGTGACCAAGTTGTCTGTTCACACACAGGACTGATAGGGGTATGTAAGACAACTTTGAGAGGATGCAGACAACTCTCAAATAAGCTTACTTTTTTACAAATCAAGTGATATTCAAAATGTAAACATTGGATTGGAATGATACCATGTCTGTCTGCACAAAGTAATAGGTCTCCCTATTCATGTAAGTCCACCATAGAACGATCCCATATTAGATAGAGGTCAAATATTTGTTTCCACAACAACCCCCTCCCTCCCCTTCCCCGAATACACGAAGTAAACAAAGATGAAAAACCCAGCTGTTTAGTCATAGCCGTGGGTTATTATCATGATCATCAGACTCACACTTGACTAGTCAAGGGTGCAGTGTAATAGCTAGTGCCTAGCTAGCGGTGAAGGGGTGGGGAGAAGAGGGTGGGAGGGGATATATACTGTATACAGGGGAAGGGGAGAAAAGGGGTTAGGCCTATCTATACATGTAAACCCTGATTATCATACCATATCTTTTCTTTTTGAAATTCCATTACAGATTGGCTAACCGTGTTACAGTAGGCCTAGGCCTATCCCAGGATTTGATTTGTTTCAAAGATCTTCGTTTAAGGGTTGAGAAGCGTGTAAAGAAGAAGGGATTTGCCAGTTCTATGCAAATGAAGTGTCTCTTGCAGCCTCTGTCATGGAGTCTTACATACAGGACAGGTAACCCCCGGAATTTTTTTCTTCTTCTAATTTGAACTATTCCCATAATTTCATATACAACTAAATGTGTCACTTGCCCCCCCCCCCCCCCCCCCGGTTACATCTCAGTATACACAAAAAGGATATTATAGACATTCTAAATTTGTAATATGTATTCATTACTATCATTACAACTGATCAATTCATGCTACAAAGGCATTGAAAGTTCAAGAAATAAAGACAAACTGTGTGACCAACTTTTATCGCGTGCACGTTATTTCACCATTGAAAAGCATGCTATCTTCAGTAGATAGCAAACATAATTCAAACAAACTTTGTCATACAAAAGCCTGTTAAAACTGATTTAAGTGGTTGCAATGCTATCAATGTGTTGCAGTATATTCAACCTAACAGAAAAAAATATAATTTCAAAAATATAAAGTGCATGAAGGATTCACACCACTAAATAAATAATGGAAGAGTCCACGAAAGGCTTGTTGAATTGGTTGGGATGACACTCGTCTAAGTGAAATATATAAAAATGCTTCAAAAGTGGTGTTGTTGGCCAAACTTTTGATCGGATGATTATTAAATGAAGATTATCAAACAATATCAGTACAAATTTTCTTCTTTGACCATTTTTTTATGATTTTAAAGTCATTTTAGGGACTTCAAATAATTGATTAGAATTGCTTAGACCTAAGCTAGGCCTGGGCAATCTACAAACATGCGTATCTTCGACGGTGCATATCTCGAAAATTTTGCCTTGACCTTATATTTTTTTGTTGTTTACAGGAAACCCAAGACCATAATCTTCACACAGAATGCAAAGTTGAAGCAACCAGTTGCTTTATAAGCGAGAAAATGGCGTATAATTATCGTCCATTTTACACAGTAAGCATAGGAGATTTTATTAGTGGTGTGGACTCATTACATCAAGTGCTAACTGATAGTGCTGACCAGTCGCAAGGGCAAGATAACATATCAACTCATATCATGGATATATTCGAAGAAAAACATTTGAACTGCTTATATAAATGATTTGTCATTAAACTCTTCCAGACCACTTTATCAAATACTAATAACACTTTATCAGACTTTCATTAATTATTTAGCTCTTAAAGGGACATCCAGATTTAGGCCAACAACAAAAAGAAGTTTGTCTCAGAAGACCGCGCACGTAGCTTTTTAAATTCACATTTCCCATTTTTTTCTTGAACTTTTGAAAATGTTGCTTCTTCAAATTTTAATTTCACATTGTGAAGTACCATATCAGCTTCATTTTCTTGCTTACCAGAGTAAAATTGCCACATGCAAATAAAAATTAAATACAGTTCTTCTAAATGTGATTTGTTTCTACTATGATAGTTCGAAAATGTTTATGAAAACTGAGTGAAGCGAGACATGAACCAGTGATCATCTGGTGTGACTATGACAACTGAAGCGAGACATGAACCCGTGATCATCTGGTGTGACTATGACTACTGAAGCGAGACATGAACCAGTGATCATCTGGTGTGACTATGACTACTGAAGCGAGACATGAACCAGTGATCATCTGGTGTGACTATGACTACTGAAGCGAGACATGAACCAGTGATCATCTGGTATGACTATGACTACTGAAGCGAGACATGAACCAGTGATCATCTGGTATGACTATGACTACTGAAGCGAGACATGAACCAGTGATCATCTGGTATGACTATGACTACTGAAGCGAGACATGAACCAGTGATCATCTGGTATGACTATGACTACTGAAGCGAGACATGAACCAGTGATCATCTGGTATGACTATGACTACTGAAGCGAGACATGAACCAGTGATCATCTGGTGTGACTATGACTACTGAAGCGAGACATGAACCAGTGATCATCTGGTATGACTATGACTACTGAAGCGAGACATGAACCAGTGATCATCTGGTATGACTATGACTACTGAAGCGAGACATGAACCAGTGATCATCTGGTATGACTATGACTACTGAAGCGAGACATGAACCAATGATCATCTGGTATGACTATGACTACTGAAGCGAGACATGAACCAGTGATCATCTGGTGTGACTATGACTACTGAAGCGAGACATGAACCAGTGATCATCTGGTGTGACTATGACTACTGAAGCGAGACATGAACCAGTGATCATCTGGTATGACTATGACTACTGAAGCGAGACATGAACCAATGATCATCTGGTATGACTATGACTACTGAAGCGAGACATGAACCAGTGATCATCTGGTGTGACTATGACTACTGAAGCGAGACATGAACCAGTGATCATCTGGTGTGACTATGACTACTGAAGCGAGACATGAACCAGTGATCATCTGGTATGACTATGACTACTGAAGCGAGACATGAACCAGTGATCATCTGGTATGACTATGACTACTGAAGCGAGACATGATCCAGTGATCATCTGGTGTGACTATGACTACTGAAGCGAGACATGAACCAGTGATCATCTGGTATGACTATGACTACTGAAGCGAGACATGAACCAGTGATCATCTGGTGTGACTATGACAACTGAAGCGAGACATGAACCAGTGATCATCTGGTGTGACTATGACTACTGAAGCGAGACATGAACCAGTGATCATCTGGTGTGACTATGACTACTGAAGCGAGACATGAACCAGTGATCATCTGGTGTGACTATGACTACTGAAGCGAGACATGAACCAGTGATCATCTGGTATGACTATGACTACTGAAGCGAGACATGAACCAGTGATCATCTGGTATGACTATGACTACTGAAGCGAGACATGAACCAGTGATCATCTGGTATGACTATGACTACTGAAGCGAGACATGAACCAGTGATCATCTGGTATGACTATGACTACTGAAGCGAGACATGAACCAGTGATCATCTGGTGTGACTATGACTACTGAAGCGAGACATGAACCAGTGATCATCTGGTATGACTATGACTACTGAAGCGAGACATGAACCAGTGATCATCTGGTATGACTATGACTACTGAAGCGAGACATGAACCAGTGATCATCTGGTATGACTATGACTACTGAAGCGAGACATGAACCAATGATCATCTGGTATGACTATGACTACTGAAGCGAGACATGAACCAGTGATCATCTGGTGTGACTATGACTACTGAAGCGAGACATGAACCAGTGATCATCTGGTGTGACTATGACTACTGAAGCGAGACATGAACCAGTGATCATCTGGTATGACTATGACTATTGAAGCGAGACATGAACCAATGATCATCTGGTATGACTATGACTACTGAAGCGAGACATGAACCAGTGATCATCTGGTGTGACTATGACTACTGAAGCGAGACATGAACCAGTGATCATCTGGTGTGACTATGACTACTGAAGCGAGACATGAACCAGTGATCATCTGGTATGACTATGACTACTGAAGCGAGACATGAACCAGTGATCATCTGGTATGACTATGACTACTGAAGCGAGACATGATCCAGTGATCATCTGGTGTGACTATGACTACTGAAGCGAGACATGAACCAGTGATCATCTGGTATGACTATGACTACTGAAGCGAGACATGAACCAGTGATCATCTTGTATGACTATGACTACTGAAGCGAGACATGAACCAGTGATCATCTTGTATGACTATGACTACTGAAGCGAGACATGAACCAGTGATCATCTGGTGTGACTATGACTACTGAAGCGAGACATGAACCAGTGATCATCTGGTATGACTATGACTACTGAAGCGAGACATGAACCAGTGATCATCTGGTATGACTATGACTACTCAAGCGAGACATGAACCAGTGATCATCTGGTGTGACTATGACTACTGAAGCGAGACATGAACCAGTGATCATCTGGTATGACTATGACTACTGAAGCGAGACATGAACCAGTGATCATCTGGTGTGACTATGACTACTGAAGCGAGACATGAACCAGTGATCATCTGGTATGACTATGACTACTGAAGCGAGACATGAACAGTGATCATCTGGTATGACTATGACTACTGAAGCGAGACATGAACCAGTGATCATCTGGTATGACTATGACTACTGAAGCGAGACATGAACCAGTGATCATCTGGTATGACTATGACTACTGAAGCGAGACATGAACCAGTGATCATCTGGTATGACTATGACTACTGAAGCGAGACATGAACCAGTGAAGCGAGACATGAACCAGTGATCATCTGGTATGACTATGACTACTGAAGCGAGACATGAACCAGTGATCATCTGGTATGACTATGACTACTGAAGCGAGACATGAACCAGTGATCATCTGGTATGACTATGACTACTGAAGCGAGATATGAACCAGTGATCATCTGGTGTGACTATGACTACTGAAGCGAGACATGAACCAGTGATCATCTGGTGTGACTATGACTACTGAAGCGAGACATGAACCAGTGATCATCTGGTATGACTATGACTACTGAAGCGAGACATGAACCAATGATCATCTGGTATGACTATGACTACTGAAGCGAGACATGAACCAGTGATCATCTGGTGTGACTATGACTACTGAAGCGAGACATGAACCAGTGATCATCTGGTGTGACTATGACTACTGAAGCGAGACATGAACCAGTGATCATCTGGTATGACTATGACTACTGAAGCGAGACATGAACCAGTGATCATCTGGTATGACTATGACTACTGAAGCGAGACATGATCCAGTGATCATCTGGTGTGACTATGACTACTGAAGCGAGACATGAACCAGTGATCATCTGGTATGACTATGACTACTGAAGCGAGACATGAACCAGTGATCATCTTGTATGACTATGACTACTGAAGCGAGACATGAACCAGTGATCATCTTGTATGACTATGACTACTGAAGCGAGACATGAACCAGTGATCATCTGGTGTGACTATGACTACTGAAGCGAGACATGAACCAGTGATCATCTGGTATGACTATGACTACTGAAGCGAGACATGAACCAGTGATCATCTGGTATGACTATGACTACTCAAGCGAGACATGAACCAGTGATCATCTGGTGTGACTATGACTACTGAAGCGAGACATGAACCAGTGATCATCTGGTATGACTATGACTACTGAAGCGAGACATGAACCAGTGATCATCTGGTGTGACTATGACTACTGAAGCGAGACATGAACCAGTGATCATCTGGTATGACTATGACTACTGAAGCGAGACATGAACAGTGATCATCTGGTATGACTATGACTACTGAAGCGAGACATGAACCAGTGATCATCTGGTATGACTATGACTACTGAAGCGAGACATGAACCAGTGATCATCTGGTATGACTATGACTACTGAAGCGAGACATGAACCAGTGATCATCTGGTATGACTATGACTACTGAAGCGAGACATGAACCAGTGAAGCGAGACATGAACCAGTGATCATCTGGTATGACTATGACTACTGAAGCGAGACATGAACCAGTGATCATCTGGTATGACTATGACTACTGAAGCGAGACATGAACCAGTGATCATCTGGTATGACTATGACTACTGAAGCGAGACATGAACCAGTGATCATCTGGTATGAATGACTATGACTACTGAAGCGAGACATGAACCAGTGATCATCTGGTATGACTATGACTACTGAAGCGAGACATGAACCAGTGATCATCTGGTATGACTATGACTACTGAAGCGAGACATGAACCAGTGATCATCTGGTATGACTATGACTACTGAAGCGAGACATGAACCAGTGATCATCTGGTGTGACTATGACTACTACTACTACTACTAATAATAATATTTATTTCTTATATAGCGCAATTACATCAAAAAGAACTCAAGGCGCTTTACAAAGATACATTAAAAGCGTAAAGCACACGTCACGGTAGCAATATATAAACTATACAATATTAAAATTCCGATGACAAAAAGATAAAATACTGTCTGAATATTGCACAGTGAAGTCTAAATAAGAAGAGCATAACACAGACAACGGGGATAACTGTGAAACTACTGAAGCGAGACATGAACCAGTGATCATCTGGTGTGACTATGACTACTCCATGACTTCGACATTTTTCAAAATATTCCATTATATCAAATGATCGTATTCCTTTATGTCCTATGCTGAGATTCAGCTTATAACGTAAAAGACGAGGTATGAAAAATATTGCTATTCCATTTTTAACATCAGAAAATCTGTAAACTACGAGTAGCATCACTTTCAAGGAAAAATACAAAGACTCAAAAGAAAGCTAGTTTTGTATTCTCTTTTAACGTTAGAATGTGTAATTTCACCAGCTTAAGGCTCATCACAGATGTGTTTTAACATGTTACTAGGCCTCATTAAGCATTTTCCTGGAGCAAGCAAGTTAATACATTCCAAGCGGCTGTCGTCTGCAGAAGACAGTTCCAAAATTTCACTACATGTTTCAAAAATGTCAAAATCATCAAATTGCCTCCCCATATTTTGAATCACCAGGAAAATTGCATTAAAAATAAGTAATAACATGCCTAGTTTTGGTTCAGTAATCCTTGAGATAGATTTTGAAATTTGGGAAAGGTTTCTGAAAAATCTTTTTTAAATAGGCCTATGGTAAAACCAATAGCCGCGTGGAAAGTGTTAACATTTCCAGAAAAGTACACGCTAGTCAACATATACAGCGTGTATCAAAAAGAACGCAACACTTTTTGTCGAGAGCTGTACGGTCACAGTAAAAGACAAATCATTCTAAAACATATATATTCTGTTAGGTCTACTTATTCGCTATCACATAGTCAAATAACAACGATATCGATTATTTATTCGCTGAGATATTAAAGGTATAAGTATAGAAGTGCAAAACACGTTTTACATCGTTCGTTATAAAAACTTGGATTTTCCTGTCCGATTAGTGTTATGGGTTAACAGTTTAATAACTATGTTACCTTAATGTCTGGAGTGGTTTATCTTAATTTCCTTTGTTTGAGTAAGGTGGTACATAAAACCATTGAACCGTCAATCACCCCTTTTAAAGGGAATAGCGCATGGTGAGGAAAAGAAACCGCTGACGACGATTTTGTACCAGCTAAACCTTAGCTCATAACTAATACATCACTTACATTATAGATGAGGTGACCGTTGTTTACATTTATGACGCCCTCTGTTGATTTGAGACAAAACACACCGGGCAAGAGTTCCTATAGTTTACATAGGCCAGATCAGGTTTTCTAACTAGATTGTGGTGTTACAGCAAATTGTTATCAAAACTGTCTTTAAACTTGCTTAGGAATGCTATAAGCTATCGCATTTCACAAAAAGAATTAAAAATAAATGAGTTTTACAATTCATTAGAAAGAAATTTCATGTTGTCTTCATTAACTTTACTGTATATTCTGCCCGGAGGGAATCAAGAGAGGGTGTCCCATTTGTAAATACATGACGTCACCGGTCACACCATCTATACGATAGGAAATGCGTTCAATCAAATGAAGGATGGTTGATTGAGCGCGCCGTCCATATTTGGTTAAGAGATTGTTGTAGAGTCGCACACAATACCGCTTGCATGTAAACATACGTAGAACAATTACAGACTGCGCCATTGTCCAACTTTGTTTAGATTCAAATAGTCGCCGCGCGCTGTTCAATTTTCGTTAGAATCCTCACCATGACCGCTTCCCTTTAAGTTCTGAACCACCGATTGCTATGATCGCTACAAAATGTCTATGGTACGTTATTTCATAAATTAAAGTTCATACTCGATGCATCTTAAAACAAGGACAGCATTTTGAGGGTCGAGCAGCACCATAATGTCCCATTCCCAACAGACTAACAATGACTGATTCATACAAGACAATTACTACCTTCACTGGACTATTAAAGTGTCTTGCTAATATTCACCTGACAAGAAAATCAGGCATACAGGATAAACGATGTAAAACGTGTTTTTCACTTTTTTACGTGTATCGTTGATATCTCACCGAATCAATAATCGATATCGCTGTAATTTGACTATGTGATAGCCAATAAGTACAGCTAACAGAATATATAAATATCAGAGTGATTTGGGATTTGCCGTAATCGGAGAGCTCGCGACAAAAAGTGTTGCGTTTTTTTTGATACACCCTGTATACATATTATTCTATAATCATAACACTGACTGTAAAAGATTTAGTGACATTGTTTAAGACGACACTGTATTAGTTGGTCACAAAATCTAAATATGTCAATTATATTAATGTCACGGTTTTCATTATCAATTCCTATCTCTTCGGTGGTCATCAGTAGTATTCATTCGATCACTGTATCCATGTTACGGATAAGCAGCCATCTTGTCGGAAGGGAACACGTAACCATGGTTACTGTGTTTTGAGATTGGCAGAAAGATACACCTGTTTCATGATATTTATTTGATAGCACAAATGGTATGAATTGAAAGTCATGCACCAACTCTATTGAATGTAGAAAAGGCCGGTGCGAATCCCTTTTTGTCCGTTCCGCCTGGCTACACCATGGATAACCTATATTGCAATTTGGGCCTGCGAAGAATTACGCTCTAATACATGCTAATGTATATATATTTATATATAAGATTTGCGTAAAGCTTGGTAAGTTAACGGGAATTAAAGGTTTGTAAAAAAAACCTATCTGTTTCATTTTCGAGACACTCTATAACCAGCCACAACTCATTCAACGTTTAAATACGCCCAATCACAGGGCTGGGTTTGGCTATCAGATTCCAGTTCAAACCCTCGGGGCGGATCAAACCATCAACTAGTTAACTTGCACTTTATTCGCACGCATTGCATTTTATCCATTTAAAATAAATAATTCGAATAAATTCTCCGATCTAAACGACGGGAAACGTGCCATAAAGCCTACACGCGCCTGATAATTTGATCTTAATACCGTTTTCTTAACCGAAGTGTTAATGTATTGCACTTATACCGTGTTTGATTTTTCAAGTGAACTTGTCAAAACCATCATTAAATGTTATTAAAATAACGGGAAACGGGTAGCAGCTATGTTACCAATCCCGGCGACGAAATATTTCTAAGCCTTTATTTCGGAAATCTCGGCTTCTTCATGTATCCTTACGGTTACGCCATATTAGATGATGTCCTAGTCAATTTTTAAACGCCTTTTAAATGTTGCAGACAACGTGAGCCCCAGCCACCGTAATGTGTTAAAGTCAACATAATGCACATTATGGGTGTGGGCGCGCGGGATTTCGTTTGCATTCGTTTCTCTATTTTTCATTAAGATCACAACATAAAATGGCACATAATAAACAATATGGTAAATCGTTCAAAAGGTTTCATGTTATAATGGCAAATACATAATCACGATAGCATTTTGAATAACTGTAAAACATTAGAAGTGTTTAGAACGCACTTTGCACCTGGTACTAAGAGGATGTTGACCCCATGCCAATGGGGAACATATTGCAATATTGATAGTGGAATCTCGTCTCGGGTCTTGTCTTAGACAGTATTTGTTCCTGGTCATTTGACCCCTCCCGGAATCAATGTGAGTAATGTATCAACATGTAAAAAGAACAATAAATATGCATATTTATCCAAATCGTTGATTTGTACCGATATACAATCGATAATCGATAACCGATAATCGCGCTAATAATTAATTAGTTTTCTGTTTATTATTTTGTCCACCCCTTCTTAATTATTGAAACAGTCCAAGTCGGGTCATCCCCTCATTAACATTTTTATCATTCAACCAATCAGAAATTAGCTTTAATCGCGTTTCCTCATAACTCATTGAATATTGAGTTTAGGGCGTCAGGAATAATTTAATTGGTCGGTCAATGAGCAAAACAATCGAACACTTGTAGTCATAGTCACTTTCGGGCAGTTATTAGTAACCTGCGCTTCGCGTGCGCGTTCTCATACAACGATTGATTTTAAGGGAATGCACTAGGTACGCAGCTATCGCGATTACTTATGAAGTAATGAATTGTTACATTGGGTTTTATGAGCGGCTGTAAGCATGTATTGAATTTCTATGTAGTTATGTCGACGGATGTTTCATAACTAATCAATATTTTCACTTGAACTGTATTTCTTGGCTTGAAGTTGTGGGTTATTTATTAAGATACTAAGAGAGAGAGGGTCGTAGCAGTTCAGGTATTTTACCCGTTCATGAGAAGTCCTGGGTTCAAGTCCTCGTTTGATCATGTGCTGGCATTTGGATAGTACATATAATTCGGTACTACTGCTTTCAAATAAAAGTTACGCTTGGAAGAGATGAAAATGAAGAATGAAGATTTTATTCAAAAGAGAATAAATAAATAGATAGAAAAATGAATAAATAAATAAATAAATAAATAAATAAACAAATAGATAAATAAATAAATAAATAAATGGATCCAAATAATAAACAATAACAACATTAACCCTAACCAGTCCCAATTCTACAAATGTCCACGGTAAAGTCTGTCTGTGCCAGCTGACGTGGCACTTTTCGATGAAATAATGGCTCCAGGCTACACAGTTGGGCGAATATACTCGCCCAAGTAGGGTTGGCCCCGTGGTGCACTGTTAGAGCGTGCGTCTCGCAACCGAGAGGTTGTGGGTTCGAGCCCCGGTGGCGGTGCCAATCTTTTTGTCCGCGTTTTTGTCTTTGAAAAAAAAAAATCCTTGGAAAATGTGGGTAGGAGGTTAGAATTAACGGAATTTTGTTTTTCATTTTTTTCTTCTTTTCTCAAATATTTCTATGTATGATTTTATTAACCCTAACCAGTCCCAATGCTACAAGTGTCCACGGTAAAGTCTGTCTGTGCCAGCTGAAGTGGCACTTTTTCGATGAAATAATGGCCCCAGGCTACATAGTTGGGCGAAAATACTCGCCCAAGTATGGTTGGCCCCGTGGCGCACTGGTAGAGCGTGCGTCTTGTAACCGAGAGGTTGTGGGTTCGAGTTTTTGTCCGCGTTTTTGTCGTTAACAAAAATTCCCTTGGAAAATGTGGGTAGGAGGTTAGGGTTAATAGAGGTTATCCATGCAACGGAATAGCTGCCATATTGTCGGGAATACTACACTGTGTTTAAGATTTGTTAAAAGAAGATATACACCTGTTTCATGATAGTTATAAGATAGCACATGAACTAGGCGTCATGCACTAACTATATTGTAAGTAGAATAGGCCGGGTGCGAATCTCTTTTCAGTTCCGCTTGGCTATTACATGGATAACCTCTAATAACGACAGTATGGACGGAGCGTAACACGGTGTCTGCCTAATCTGCCTGGGCACTCTATCTTTCAATTTCCGAAATGACTGGTTTATTCTAGTGATAGCAACCGATATTGCACAAAAATTTGACAGAAAGATTGTGGTTCACGAATCCTTCATATTTGATAATATGGCTTTAATCTATTAATATGTTCTTAACAAAGACATTTCTCTACGTTAAATTTTTCATAGTTCTGGAGAAACTGAATTTATAATGTACATTGTCAGACTATTTTATCTATATAATAATACGCTACTCTCTGTCTGTTTGTCTGTCTGTCTGTCTGTCTGTTTGTCTGCCTGTCTGTGCGCGCTTTTTCGTCGCCTTCCCGGGGTCGGGCGGCGTTCAAACTCGGTGGGTGGGTGCAGCTCGGTCCCTGCAAGAGCAAGTTCGCATTCGCTAGAGCATACGAGGTCAAAGGTCGTCTAGGGGTCAACTATTTGAAGTTGGTCGGATCGTGCTTAAACTCGGTGATCACAATGCTCGATGCGAGACGAGCGTGGCAAAAATAAAACGGGTTAGCGTTTGTCGGGTCTTCCGGGGTCAAAGGTCATCTAGGGGTCGAATTTTCAAAGTTTGTCCGATCGGGCTTAAACTCGGTGACGGGAAGCCCGAATGCGAGTCGAGCGTGGAAAAATAAAACGGCTTTGCTTTTCTTGGGTCGTCCGGGGTCAAAGGTCGTCTAAGGGTCGAATTTTCAAAGTTTGTTCGATCGGGCTTAAACTCGGGGACGGGAAGCCCGAATGCGAGTCGAGCGTGGAAAAAATAAAACGGCTTTGCTTTTCTTGGGTCGTCCGGGGTCAAAGGTCATCTAGGGGTTGAATTTTTAAAGTTTGTCCGATCGGGCTTAAACTCAGTGATGAGAAACTCGGTGATCTGTTTGTTTGGTCCCCGCAAGAGCAAGTTCGCATTTGCTAGAGCATACGAGATCAAAGGTCATCTAGGGGTCAACTTTTTGAAGTTGGCCGGATCGTGCTTAAACTCGGTGATCACAATGCTCGATGCGAGGCGAGCGTGGCAAAAATAAAACGGCTTTGCTTTTCTTGGGTCGTCCGGGGTCAAAGGTCGTCTAAGGGTCGAATTTTCAAAGTTTGTTCGATCGGGCTTAAACTCGGGGACGGGAAGCCCGAATGCGAGTCGAGCGTGGAAAAAATAAAACGGCTTTGCTTTTCTTGGGTCGTCCGGGGTCAAAGGTCATCTAGGGGTTGAATTTTTAAAGTTTGTCCGATCGGGCTTAAACTCAGTGATGAGAAACTCGGTGATCTGTTTGTTTGGTCCCCGCAAGAGCAAGTTCGCATTTGCTAGAGCATACGAGATCAAAGGTCATCTAGGGGTCAACTTTTTGAAGTTGGCCGGATCGTGCTTAAACTCGGTGATCACAATGCTCGATGCGAGGCGAGCGTGGCAAAAATAAAACGGGTTAGCGTTTGTCGAGTCTTCCGGGGTCAAAGGTCGTCTAGGGGTCGATTTTCAAAGTTTGTCCGATCGGGCTTAAACTCGGTGACGGAAAGCCCGAATACGAGTCGAGCGTGGAAAAAATAAAACGGCTTTGCTTTTCTTGGGTCGTCCGGGGTCAAAGGTTGTGTAAGGGTCGAATTTTCAAAGTTTGTCCGATCGGGCTTTATGCATGCATTCCGTACAAACCACCAAACCCGAGAACCGGCAAACCCGGGTGACCGCCTAGTATACATTGATATGATAGGCGAGTCACCATATGGCAGCATACAGTATTTTTTGCAATACACTTCACTTGAACATGTTGAAAGGGTCATATTTCTGATCATTTGATAATCTGATTTCAAGTTTAGCTTGACAATTTGAAACAATCGATATGGCTCTAGATGATGTTTCTAAGGGATCCTTGATGCAAGTACATTTAATAATTTGATCGCACACTTTAGTATTATGTGTCGGTGCACCAAAGTTCAACAAAACAACCGACAGTAAAACTCACAAGGTCGGGCAAGTTCATAATCAGTCAAATTTCCAACATCAAATAACTTAGACGAACGTCTATACTTTTTGAGGGATCACATTTTTTAGGGTTAATCATTCAAGACATGCGCACCGCACGATCATCCCCATTCGAACGTGTTTCCAATAAACGCAATCCTTTAATATGTACTAATAAATTAAATAATATTATATTTGACTGACGATTTGATATCTTTACACTGTTTAGAGATCAAATCAGGGAAAGAGAATGCATTTATATATTATGTTTGCCGCCTGATCTGCCGCAATCCGCCGTCTGACAGAATTCGCATTATGTTATGTAAAGTATAACGGGCACTACTGACGTTACATGATTTGCGTAAATACCCCGTAGATTAAAAAGCTTACACACTAAAATCTTAGTGTTGATGGATGGTCGATGTCTATCAGTAAAGTAGTGTAGACTGTTGTCGAAAAGCAAGAACAAATAGTGTGGTTGCTAACAGCACTATTTAGCACTCAAACCTGACAGAAATGTCTTAAAATTTCGATAAAAATAGGTATCCTGGTAATGGGTTTTTAGTGGTAAATAACGTACTTGAATGAATGTTCTATGTGCGTAGACAAGTATACAATATCATACTGCTATTGGACTCGGACACGGGACACCGGCAATCGGACAATAGCAGAGATTATTTTGTTCTTGTTCAGTATCAAATGAATCCCGGACCGGACCGATGTCGAGTTGGTCAAAACACTAGTGACGTAGTATAACTTGTCATTTATTAGAGTATCATGTACATTCGTCACTGAAAAATAGAAACCATGTAATCGTGATGAAGTTTTAAACACTAACACATCAGGTTAAGCTAAATGTGTCATAAACATTGTAAACAGGTTCCATTTTGAGACGTGGAACACCAAATGGTTCAATAAACGAGTAAAATGACAATCTAGGCCTATGTAACATGAAGTATGTGGTATAAAGGTGAGCTTTTAAGGCACACGACTGATTCAATGAACTAATCATTTCTTCTTGTCAGTGAAGATAACCGAAAGTTTAGGAAAAGTGTAAATATAAACATGTCACATGTTATGTCAAACCAACCAATCCCCGTTTGAATAAATGTGAAATGGCAGTTGAAAAAGAGGATAAATATTGAATGCAATATTCCACTTATTATAATCACCCATTTTTATTTGAAACAGTGTGCATAATACTCAAGACTCTTTCTATTTAAACTTTGCACGAATATGATTTTACCACACTGAATCCGTTGTCACGGTGTGTATTGATAGACTATACGTTCGTCCCACTCGGTCGAGTTCCAAACGTGTGTAAATTTGCCCAGGGTAAAGAATAAATCACGAACGTGGATTACTTGGGAAGACATTTAACACTTCTATATAGTGTCTTCCTGTGATGATCGCGTCAGAAAGCCCGCCAGACAATTTAACATCTTAACACCACCAGCAAAGGCTTAGCCTATCTCGTATCTACCTCCGAATGCCTCAAGACAAATGGCAACTCCTCCGCGTCTCCAGGGGAAGACACTCACGTTGTAGATGAGCTGGGGAGTAACAAAATGAAGAAATAATTGATGGGAGAACTTACTACTGGTCTTGTATAATATACTGTTCATCTCATTTCTGTTCACGCCTATTATACACGGAGGTACTACTGTTGAGTGATGATGGGAAGAGTGTTAGAACACAAGCGATGGGTTGAACTATTACGTATCAAATGCATAACATATTAATGTGTCATATGTAACAACTAATCACCTGGTTTGACATATTACTAGTTCAGCCTCATATCATCCATTATTATATTGTCATTTGATACATGCATAGAGCAGAAGATGTAGGACAACTAATCGTTAAGCTTCGACCATTCTTAATATTATATGTATGTTTGGTAGTTTTGGTTGGTACAATTTAAAGCTTGGAGCAACAAGTCGCATGCATGGCTTAATTCAACAATTCTGCCAGTCTAACCCATTTCTAGCAAAAGAGGCCACTGCGATATCAAATTAGATAACTAAATGTTATATTATCATCAAAAGAGTAAGCTTACTCGGTGATCTACAATAAAAGACTAAACACCAATAGTAAGCTTAGGATTACTCAATGAAGCAGTAAGAAACAACACACCATCACAATAGTAAGCTTATTCGATGAAACAATTTACCAGCAAACGAGTAAGCTTACTTGATAATGATCTACAATACGAGACGAAACACAAACAACATGAGACGAGACACCAACAGATGGAGCTTATACTCGATGATCTACAGAAACAGGTGACACACCAGCTAACAGTACGATTTAATACTCAATGATCGACAGTAAGAGACTAATAAAAGAGTAAGTGTACTCGGTGATCTACAGTAGCAGGCGACACACCAGCAAAACAGATAGCTTTAACATGTTTAATACTCAATGATCGACAGTAAAAGTCTAAAGACTAATAAAAGAGTAAGCTAATGATTTACGGTAGCAGACGATACACCAGCAAACACAGTATGCTTTGATACTCAATGGTCGATAGTAAAGCGACACACTAATAAAAGAGTAAGCTTACCCGATGATCTACGGTAGCAGAACAACACACCAGCAAAACAGTACGCTTTAATATTCAATGATCGACAGTTAGAGATGCCACACGAATAAAAGAGTAAGCTTACTCGATGATCTATACGGTAGCAGAACAACACACCAACAAACAGTCCGCTTTAATATTCAATGATCGACAGTAAGAGATGCCACACTAATAAAAGAGTAAGCTTACTCGATGATCTACGGTAGCAGAACAACACACCAGCAAAACAGTACGCTTTAATATTCAATGATCGACAGTTAGAAATACCTCACTAATAAAAGAGTAAGCTTACTCGATGATCTACGGTAGCAGACGACACACCAGCAAAACAGTACGCATGAATACTCAATGACGTAGGAGACGACATACTAATCATGCTTGCTAATAAAAGAATAAGCTTACTCGATGATATAAAACTAGCAGACGACACACCAGCAAAGAAAGTAAGCTTTAATGATACTCAATGATCGACTGTAAGAGACGGCACACTAATGAAAGTTACTCGATGATATACAGTAACAGTCGATACACCAGCAAAACAGTAAGCTTTATAATACTCAATGATCTACAGTAACACAAATAAAAGAATAAGCTTACTCGATTATCTACGGTAGCAGACGACACTAGAGCAAGAGAATAGGTCTGCTCTATAATTTACGGTAGCAGAGTAGCAGATGACACTCAAGCAAGAGAGTAGGCTTGCTCCTTTATCTACAGTAGCAGATGACACTCGAGTAACATGAGTAAGAGAGCAGATTTACTCCATGATCTGCGGTAGCAGACGACTCTCAAGTAAGAGAGCAGATTTACTTCAATATACGGTAGCGGACGACACTCAAGCAAGAGAAGGTTTACTCCAGTAATAGACGACACCCAAGCAATCGAGAGGTAGGCCTATATACTTGATGATAACAGTAGCAGACAACACACCCGCAAAATAGTAAACTTACTCGGTGATCTAAAGTAAGAAACGACACACCAACAAGAAAGTTCATGATCATCTTCAGTAACAGTTGACACACCAGCCAAAATAAGGTAACCGGGTGATCTACAGTAAGACAACAAAAACAAACAAACAACAAATCCTAAAAACCTCACTTTACTTAGATGATAATGATGTACAGTAACAGACCACACCCAAACAAAAGAGTAGGTTTACTCGATGATCAACAGTAGCAAACGACGCCCAAGCAAAAGAAAGAGTAATGATCTACAGTAAGAGTCGCCAGTCACTAAGCAAAAGGGCAGTACTTCATGATCTATCGGATGACACTTTGACGATCTATTGAATGACACATTGATGATCTTGCAAATGACACATTGACAATATCTTGTTTAAACGCTGTTTAATGCGACCACATTGTATACGATAGTACTTATTATTTTAAAAATTATTTAAGATA